>RJWT010030480.1:0-14631 GCA_004365215.1 Cuniculus paca | reverse complement strand
AATCTTAAATATATATGCACCAAATATGGGAGCACCCAACTATATAAAACAAATATTAATAGAAATGAAAAATCAAATAAGCAATAACACAATTATAACAGGAGACCTTAACACACCCTTGACTCAAAAAGACAGATCAACTAGACAGAAAATCAGCAAAGAAATAACAGAACTGAATCAAACCTGTGAACAAATGGACTTGGTAGACATCTACAGAGTTTTCCACCCAACGACATCAGAGTATACATTCTTCTCAGCTTCACATGGTACATTCTCTAGAATAGACCATATGTTGGCCCATAAAACATGCTCAAGTAAATATAAAGGCATTGAAATTGTCCCATGCATCCTATCTGATCGCAGTGCCATCAAACTGGAAATTACTGACAAAAGAAACTGCAAGCACTCCGTAAACACATGGAAATTAAATAGCACACTCCTGAACAATCAGTGGGTCACAGAGGAAATTAAAGAAGAAATTAAACAATATCTACAAGCAAATGAAAATACAAATACAACTTACCAGAATCTGTGGGGTGCAATTAAAGCAGTTCTCAGAGGGAAATTTATTGCAGTGAATGCCCACATCAGGAAAATGGAATGAACACAAATAAACAATCTGATGCTACACCGCAAATATCTAGAAAAAGAAGAGCAAGTCAAACCCAAAGTCAAAAGAAGGGAGGAAATTATAAAGATCAGAGCAGAAATTAATGCAATCAAGGCTAAGAAAACAATACAAAAAAAATCAGTGAATCAAAGAGCTGGTTCTTTGATAGAATAAATAAAATTGATAAGCCCCTAGCAAATCTTATAAAAAAAGGAAAGAAAAAATGCAAATCCACACAATAAGGAATGAAAAGGGTAAAATCACAACAGACCCTGTGGAAATACAGAAGATCATCAATACCTACTTTGAAAATGTTTACTCTCATAGGTTCAATAACACCAAAGAAATGGACAGATTTCTAGAAACATATCAATTACCAAAACTGGATCAAGAAGAGGTAAAACTACTGAATAACCCAATTTCAGTTAAGAAAATTGAAAATGTAATTAGAACCTTACCAACCACGAAGAGTCCAGATCCTGATGGATTCACAGCTGAATTCTAAAAGAAATTCAAGGAAGACTTAATGCCAACACTCCTCAAACTCTTCAATGAAATTGAAAGGGAAACAAGTCTCCCTAAATAATTCTGGAGGGAAGCATTACCCTAATACCAAAACCAGAGAAAGACCCAACCAAAAAGAGAACTGCAGGCCAATCTCTCTAATGAATATCAATGTAAAAATCCTCAATAAAATACTGGCAAACAGAATGCAGCAAGTCATCAAGAAGATTATATACCACAACCAAGTGGGATTCATCTCAGGAATGCAAGTATGGTTCAACATATGTAAATCAATAAATGTAATACACCATATCAATAGAGCCAAAGATAAGAATCACATGGTCATTTCAATAGATGCAGAAAAAGCTTTTGATAAAGTCCAACACTCATTCATGATAAGAACCCTTCAGAAAATCAGAATAGATGGCCTTTGCCTCAATCTGATAAAAGCCATCTATGACAAACCAAAAGCCAGCATCACATTAAATGGTCAAAAACTGAAAGCCTTCACTCTAAAAGCAGGAACAAGACAAGGATATCCATTATCACCACTCCTATTCAATATTGTGGTGGAAACACTAGACAGAGCAATTAGACAAGAGACAGAAATAAAAGGAATAAGGACAGAAAGAAAGAAGTTAAATTACCACTATTTGCAGATGACATGACACTTTACATAGAAGACCTCCAAAACTCCATTGACAGAGTTCTAGACATCATATCCAAATTCAGTAATGTAGCTGAATACAAAGTCAATACTCAAAAAATCAATAGCATTCCTGTACACAAACAACAAATTCACTGAGAGAGAAATAAGAGAAACTACACTCTTCACAATAGCATCCAAAAGAATGAAACACTTAGGAGTCTCCCTAACAAAGGAAGTAAAAGATCTAGTCAATGAAAATTACGGTACTCTGAAAAAAGAAATTGAAGAAGATCTCAGTAAATGGAAAGACATTCCATGCTCATGGATTGGAAGAACAAACATTGTGAAAATGGCCATTCTCCCAAAATTATTATACACATTTAATGCAATTCCCATCCAAATACCATTAGCATACCTCACAGATCTAGAGAAATTATTCCTAAAATTCATCTGGAACCAGAAGAGACCTAGCATAGCAAATTCTGAGCAATAAGGGCAGGGCAGGAGGCATCACAATCCCAGACTTGAAATTATATCACAAAGCTACTGTAATAAAATCAGCATGGTGTTGGAATCAAAACAGACCTGAGAATCAATGGAATAGATTAGAAGATGCAAACCCAACTAAAAACACACTCAGCCACCTTATCTTTGATAAAGGGGCCAAACATGTTCACTGGAAGAAAGATAGCCTCTTTAATAAATGGTGCTGCAAAAACAGGCTTTCTATATGCCGAAAACTAAAACTAGACCCCAGCCTATCACCATGCACTAAATTAAAGTCAAAAATGGATCAAAGATATAAATATTAAAACAGAAACAGTAAATCTGCTGGAAAACAAAGTAGGTAGAAGTCTTGAAAACATAGGGGTAGGTGGAGAATTCATGTACAAAAATCAGATTGCACAGGAAATACTACCTAGAATCAACAACTTGGATTTCTTCTTATTAAAAAGTTTTTGCATGTCAAAAGAAATCTCCAACAGAGTGAAAAGAAAACCCACAAATTGAGAAAAAGTCTTAGTCAACTATCCTTCAGACAAAGGTCTTCTATCTAGAACATATAAAGATTTAAAAAAAATTAGGCACTTGAAATTCAAAGACCCAATCCAAAAATGGGCATCTGAGATGAAAACACACTTCTCAGCTGAAGAAATACAAATGGAAATAAATACATGAAAAAATGTTCAGCATCATTCGTCATTAGAGAAATGCAAATTAAAACAACTCTGAGATTCCATCTAACTTCAGAAAGAATGGCCAGGATCAAGAAAACCACCAATAATAAATGCTGGAGAGGCTGTGGGGAAAAAGAAACCCTTCTCCACTGTTAGTGGGAGTGTAGACTGGTACAGCCACTGTGAAAATCAGTCTGAAGGTTCCTGTAAAAGTTGGGATTGGATGTCATATGTAACCCAGCTATTCTGCTTCTGGGCATATTCCCAGAAGAAGTAAAATCATTATACCACAGTAATATATGTGCACCCATGTTTATAGCAGCACAATTTGTAATAGCCAAATCTTGGAAACAACCCAAATGCCTATCAATTGAGGAATGGATAAAAAAGATGTGGTACTTTTATATAATGGAGTACTACTCAGCTATTAAGAAGGATCACATTGAGGTTTTTATAGGTAAATGAATGTGACTTGAGACCATACTTATAAGTGAAAGAAATCAAAGTCACACGTGTAAACACCGCGTTGTCTCCCTAGTGTAAGAAACTGAAAGACTCAGTAAAATACAAAATCCCCAATAAATATGGGAAAAGCACAAAAAGGATAGATGCACAGGTGTATGTTTATACATGCTTAGCAATACTCCTAAAGAGTTTACAAGAGCAGATTTGATTAAGTATCAAGATATGAACAGCTATATTGAAGAAAATGAGATATTATGGTAGCCATAGCTGATTTCTTATCTCAGGTTCTGAAGTCCAATGATGCTTTTATTCTTTGATTTGATTGGTTTAAGTCTATTTTCTACTATTTGATTGCAATATGCAAGAAGATATGATCAGCTTTTTTGAAGAAAACAAAGGACATTATGGTAGCCATTGTTGATTTCTTATTGTCTGTTTTGAAGGCCTGTAATGCTTTCACTCTTTTGTTTAATCTGGTTTCATATTATTTTGTTTTGTTTGAGTTTATTGTGTGTGAATGTATGAACAACCGTTTTGAAGAAAACAAGAGATGCTAGGGTAGCCAATGTTGATTTCTTAGTGTTATGTTTTGAAGACCTGTATTGTTTGCAGTGTTCTGTTCTGATATGCTTTGTTGTATTTAACTCTGTTTTGTTTTGTTTTGTTTTGTTCTGTTTTATTCTCTTTAAAATAAAAAAATAAAATAAAATAAATTTTTATCAAGTTCAACATTTTTATATCCTCAGAGACAAGCCACATTGATTTTTTCTGGCATATGTTTGATATAGTTCTGCCTCTTTGCATGTCTAATAAAATTTTTGTTGAAAATTAGACATTGTGAATAATGTAATGTGGCAGTGCTGAAAATCAGATCCTCCCCCCAGGGTTGCCATTTATTCAGTGACTTAACTCATGAATTCTCTAAAGTGTATATTTTGCTGGGTGCAACCCTAAACATGCAGTTAATTTAGTGGTTAGCTAACTATAGACCATAGATTTCTATGATTGCCTCGAATCAGTACATCACTCATACTTTGGATAGTGGCTCCATGCATATATTGGGGCTTTGAACATTCTGGCAGTTAACTTTTCATTGAATTATATTTCCTGCTTGTGTAGGACCTGAAGGTCAGTAAGGATTGAGAGATTAATGCCTTCTCTGATCCTTTTTGGGCACCAGTACAGCCTGGCATGTGGTCTTCCAGCTTCTCAGAAATAGGTTGAGATTTTTCAAAGCACACAGTAGACAACTCTTTCCCCAGATTTTTTTTTTTCTTTTGCCAATCTTTCATCCCATCTGGCATCGCTCCTCCTGTAGCTGTCATTAACCAATTATGTATTGTTCATCACATTTAGCAAACTCCTAGGGATAGGACTTTTTCCACTGAACAACTTTACTGAGATCAAATAAAGAAAAACACTGTAAATGCACTGTCTTGTTTATTTTCTCATCAATGGGCCACAATACACAATACAAAATACCACAATTTAAAAAAGGAAGAGGTTTATGTTGGCCCATGTTTCAGTCTATGATTGGCTGTTTCCAAGGTGGAAATGGGATGGCAGAGGAAAAGGTGTTCAACCCATAGCAGCCAGGGGACAAGAAAGAAGGTTGGAACAACAACATCCCCTTTCAGGTCAAGCCCCAGATACCCGCCTCCAACCAGCCTGGTCTCCTACAGCATATTTATCTTCTGAACTCATCAGTGGATGAGTTTACTAATGAGGATAGTGCTCCCATCATCTAAGTACATGAGACGTTAAGTGACATTTTAGATCTAAACCATAACTTACACTTTTCCCAGAAGCTGTCAGAAAGTTTGAATAATAACGATTTTCTGGGAATTAAACTTTTGGGGGCACTTCAAACTCCCCCCACCCCAGTGTCTGCTTAGTCTTTTGATTTTCACAATTGCTATATTGTTAAGGTCCCTGGTTTTCAGTGCTATTGTGGAAGTGAGGAGGAGGTCATGGTAAACTAAATGCACTGTTTTCTAAAGGAACACAATTTAAAGAAATTAGCACCATTGTGACCACTTGAGGTTATTTGTATTTATAGCCAAATATGGACGATGGGTCAATGTAAAAAAAACAGATTGAGGATTCTAGTTAGTAATTTATCACCTCATCTGCTTAATTTGCCTGTTCTCGATTGGACTTCAACAAAAAATGAAAGCAAAATACATTTAAAAATCATTGTTTTTGAACTTCCAAAAGAAAAAAATATTCAACCAGACATCTGATATTGTGTTTTATGTTTAAAAAAATAAGAACACAATAACTGCAATGTACTTTAAAACATAAAGGGTGAAAAATATAAATAAAATAAATTATTCTTTTCTTATATGATTCTGCTCTGCACATTATTCTGAATCTACTCATGCTACAGTCCTTTTTTCTCTGCAAAGATCTGAGTTAGCTGAAAATGATCAGATAAGCTAATGCATTATTTTGAGATTGGATAATATCCTGTGACATTAATTGATGAAAATGGTACATTTGTCCATGTGTGGAGATACTTTTAATTTTCATTAGCAAAGAGAGAAAGGAAATGTCTTTACTGGCATTAAGTAAGCAGGGGCCAAGAATGCTGCTAAAAATTCTATAACACACAGGAAAAGCCTCTGTAACAAACATCTCCCATTCACAATTCCAGTAGTGTTGAGCTTGAAAAGCTTTGGCTTAATCATACCCTTTCTTACCTCTTTCCTTTTCAGTTTTTTAGTGTCAAGTTACAAAAATTCCATTTCCTGTCTTGATTATAAGGGTTTTGTTATACAGTTTTAAATTTCCTTTTTAATATTTTATATTAAAATACTGAACTTATCTGGGCTTTAATTATGGCTTTTCAATGCCATAAAGTTGAAGGAGAAAAAAGCCACTGTGCCAGCACACTGATTAAACAATCTAACTTCTTTTTTAGTAATTTAAGGCACTAAATGTGCAGGGATAGTGTTTTGGAAAGTTTGTTTTGTTTTATTGATTTATTTATATGTTGTATCGGTCAGCATTCCTATTATTAGGACACGGTACCTGACATTCACAACTTAAAGGAGGAGAGACTTAATTTGGCTGGTGGTGTCAAGGAATTATAGAGATAATTGGCATGTAGGCCAACAAATTGGTGCTGAAAGACTCGTCCAAGGTTATGATGACACCATCCAATAG
Organism: Cuniculus paca; assembly: GCA_004365215.1. NCBI lineage: Eukaryota > Metazoa > Chordata > Mammalia > Rodentia > Cuniculidae > Cuniculus > Cuniculus paca. The sequence goes on along the minus strand of RJWT010030480.1, from coordinate 8,057 downwards.
GCTTGTAGCCTGAATAGATTAAAAGGGAAAGAAAGAAGTCAGCATATGCTTGAAGAGTTCCATTCTGCTTCAACAGGTGTATCTTTTGCTGCTGTTATCTATGGGCATCAGACTCCAGTTTCTGCAGTCTTCCAACACAAACTTATATCAGCAACTTCGTATGGTGCTTCCTGGCCACTGGTCACAGACAGAAGCTATATTCTTGATCCCTCTTGCTCTGTAGCCTCTAGGTTTTTGGACAGAGAAGCTACTGGATCCTCTAGCTCTCATGACCTCATGCTTGTCAGGAAGGCACTGTGCCACTGAGCTTTATCCCCAGCCCTTATCTTTATTAATTTTTAAATTTTTTAATACATTTAAAACAGAAGTCCTTTGTTGTTTACATGACACACATCTTGTGCTTCATTAGTAATGCTTTCTCAACTATTTTTAAAGCTTTGTTTTACACCTATTCTAAAAGACATATTCTTACATTTTCTTCTAAACTGGAAACTTCCTGGTCTTTCCAACATTCACTGCATTTGGAATTAATCTCTATATATCTGAAAGATAGGAAAGGATTAAGTACTACCTTTGATAGGGCTGTTCAATAAATAATGTATGTATAGAATTCTATGAGTCTGATTGTTTTAAATAGAAATTACTTTAGAGCAGTTTTAGGCCACAGGAAAGTTGAACAGAATAAATAGTGTGTTTCCATATGCTTTTTGACCCCTGCACACTCCTGTAGCCCTCCCATCAACATCCACTATAAGAATGGCACATTTGTTATGATCAATGTATTTCTACACTGCCACAGCATTTTCATTTACAATCAGTAGTTCATATTAGGGTTAAATCATGGTATTGAATATTCTATGGGAAAATTTGATTTTTCATGATGATATGTGCTATTATTATTTTAAAAAGTTTACTGTGCAAAATTTGATGATGTCATATACAACGATAATTAGTTTGAAAATGATCTTATATCTGGTATCTTGATAAATTTACTTAAGCACATAAAACATTTCCAGTAGATTCATATGGAATTTCTAAAAATATAATTGTATTATCCTGCAAATAAAATTAGGTTTCTTTTTTTTCAGTTTTTGACTGTCTTTTTAATTTTTTTCTTCTTTTACATAGCTTGTGTTTAATGATTTTTATAGCCAGAATGCTGTTGAATACAAACTGTCATGTTTTATTTTAACAAAAATGTTTTGTGAGTTAAACTTAAATTTCCAGAAATTATTATTATTATTTTTTGGAATGAGAGAAGGGTTCATTAATGTGGTCTTTTTATTTTGCAATGGTTTGATTTACCCAATAATCAGTATGTTTTGTCTTTCAAAACAGAATCATTCTCCAGCTTCTGGGCCTTAAACTTTACATGTTATAGCATGGTAGAAAAAAATCTATTGGGAAGTAATGCCTTTTTCAGAAAGTTAAATGGTGTAGTTTTTTGAAAAAAGGTATTACAAACAATTCATTAGAATGCTGAACCGTGGACATTAATGGTTATTTATAATAAAGCCATATCTAGAAACTTCCCTTGAATTCTTTGGGAAGGCACTATTGGTAGAATTTTTATTAGAAATAGGTTTTCTGTGAGACTTTAATAGTAGCTCTATTTTTAGCTGAGAAGAAATGAAACTTATAGTACCAATTTTCTTATTTAATGAGTTTTCTTTCCCTATATAAGTCCAGTTATCTAATTTGGAATGAGCAGAAAGTTTGCTTTATCCTATATGGAAAAGTGCACTTACATTATACAGGTATATGAGAAGAAAAAGTACATTAAGATATAATTTAAACCTTTCTTTAGAAATTAATCTAATACTAGTTTTCTTCAGTTTCTCATTTTTGATGTTGCCTGAGAAAAACTCAAGGCTTTTAAATTATTCACGATGCATTTTCTAAGATATGACTCTTGGTGGGAAAGAACACATATTTTAAGAATGAATGAAAATACAAAAGAAATGTTTCCATTGGTTTAATAGGCAGTTCATCATCTGCCTACTCTGTGAAGGCACTGATCTAGTCACTAAAAACATTGGTGAGGAAGACAGACAAAATACCAGATTTCAGTCAGTTTAAATTTACATGTGTAGGAAGAAAAAGAACAGAAAAACTAATAGAAGCATGTCATATTGGGTAATGACAAGTATAATCAAAAGATTAGGCTAGGAAAGAGGATCAAATTGAGTGTATGCATGACACAGGGAAATTAAAGATATATGACACAAAGGAATTATCCATTTAAATTTAAAATTCACTGCCATATATTTGCATATAGTATTGAAATATAACTTTATGTCATCTTTATCTGTGATTATGTGATTAGTGTTTTATTCCTCTTCCTGTCTTTTTTTTTGTTTGCTCTTTCTCATTTTCAACACTTAGGTGATTTGTCTATTTGTTGGTCTTCTCAAAATAAATGCAAGAAACAAAAAACCCTTGATTTCAATTTAGGCTTTCTTTATTTATGTTTTCTATTTCCTTAATTTTAGTCTCAATGCTTATTGTCTCTGTATATTTTTAAAATTCCTAGTTTTCCAAAATGAATGCTGTATTAGGTTTGTCTATTCTAGATATATTCTTGACAGTTAATATTGGCTACACATCTTTCTTCAAATAGTATGATGAATATACTCTCCTAAGCCTACTCCAGAAGTGGCAGTACACAATAATAAACAAAAATTAAGCTTCTGGATGCAGCGTCAGGGGCCATGAGGATAATTAGGAAAAACACTATTTACGTTGAGAACCAGAGGACTCCAGGTCATCAATTGAAGGAATTATTCCAAACTAGGTATGGAATCTTTAATTTTTCAGGAGTACAAGTTGATAACCACTATAGACCAAAGATTAACATTTTCTACTGTGTCTTTTCCAAGGGAGCTTGCATTATGTTTATCTTGTTCTAATTCCTCCATAGTGTATTATCTGGTGACAGTTCATTTTGAAATTACCTCCAGATGTGGGGGGAAAAAAAAGCCAGAATTTTATGATAGATTTACTAAATATATTGGGCTTGAGAACTTTCAGTTTTGGAGCAAGGGAAGTATATTTTATGTTTGGAAAGTGGCTGCACGTGTATGTTTAGATTAACAAAGTAGTGGACTATAAAAAGAGACTACATAATTGGCTCGCTATATTCTAGAATTTTCAGATTGATCTGGGAAGATTAATAAATGAAATAAAGATTTTTTTGTTGGTGTCTTTGTTGTTAAGTATACCATGTGACAAAGGGATAGTCCATAGAATGTGAATAAAGTCATTTAATTGTTGTGTCATATGTGAAAATGGAAGTGTACTTTTCCTAACCTCTCCTGCCCTGTCTGCTCGTGAAAGCAAATATGATGCTGTGAATTGGGAAATCACTTTGGACAGGTGAACTATTTGAGGTTGGCAGGGGAACACAATAAAAGGGCATGGGCCCCTTTTGATAGTGGAGATTTTATATGCATCCTCGATTTAATTCCAGGCCATTGACATGAGAAAGAATATAAATCGTTAGTTTGCTTAAGACATTATTCATTTGGAGATTATAAAAAGGAATAATGGAGCATTTAACATTGATAAGTAGCTTAATTCAAAGCTGTGGTCACCCCTACCCTCGGTAACTATGTAAGTTTAAATTAATTAAGATTAAATGATTTTAAAATTTAGCAGTTGAACCAGATATATTTCAAATATTCAAGAGTAACATGTGGCTAGTGGCTACTTTTGTTGGGCAACACAGAGATCACTTTTATTATTGAGAAAGTTATAATGGGTAGAGGAGATGACAGAGGAGATGGTCTGGAGAACTATGGATAATTTCCTTAAGTAAGTGGCATGGATGCTAAGAGACCTAAGAGCAGGTGTGAACTGAGCATCATGCTTTGTTATAAGTGAACTTTCCTGATCAAAAAATGTAGTTTGTTACTGTGATTTTCAGAACACAGTTTTAATGAAAAGTAGATCTATTTGAAGACAATGTTTAAAACCATTTTAAAATAGTGTAGTTAGTGTGAAACTTAATACTGCACTGGGGGCCAAAGTTTTTCCATTGCATCTGCTCTCTGAAGTTTTGCACTTTTGTAAAAGACCAGTAAGAAGCAGTAAAATGAAAAACGTGACACTGATGATGGGGTGGAAAAAGTTTGTTCAAAGAAGAGGGAGCATCATTTGGAAGGTCCTGGGGTAGGAGATAGATTTTCAAAGCCATGAAACAAATCTAATATTGTCATAATTTAAAGAGTAAGGTTGAGGAGTTGGATTTGGATCATATTTGAATTAACCTTTGGCGGTTAAAAAGTTCAGATTATATAAAAGTTTGTCACTCATTTTAGGAATTACCATTTTTAAATCAAGCATGATGGGGAAGCATTGAAAGATTCTAAGGAGGAAGTCCTCTGCCCATGTTGGCACTTCGGAGAGATCATTTTGCCCTTCTGGATAATTAATTGGCAAGCAGGGGAGATTAGGAGAAAGATGTTATTCAGGTGGGTCAGCTGCAGGGTTATTAAAATAGCCTGAGTGAGTAATGATGTAACTTGGAATAGGGTTATGGCAGGAAATATGCAGACAGATAGATATATTTAAGATATATTTTGTAGTAAGTGGGTTGTTACAGAGTGAAGTGAGGTATTAAAGAAGAATTCAAGATGACACCTTCACTTCTTGCTTGTACAGTTCTGGGAGACATTTACTGAGAAGCCTCGAAAGTACCTCCATTTTGGGTAACAGTTTTCCATTATGTGTGCAGTTTCTTCTCTGTAAAAGACATTTCCCTCACTAGGATGTATTCTGGTAAGCTCCAAGGAAATTCATTGTTCACTCATTTTAATCTTATATCAGTTTTTACATAACCTTAAAATATGAGTGATCACATAGGACAGTTGTGTGTCTGTGTCCATCAGTAGATGAAGAACTTCCTGGGAACAGTGATGATATCTACTTATTTTTATACCTCTAGCATAGCATGGTGACAACATGGTGTAGAAGAATGTTACCCAGAGTGTCAGTGAACATCAGCCTATATTTAGAATTCTGGGACAGAGAAATACTACAAAGAAGGGCTTAGTTTGGGAAGAAAGACATGATCTTAGTAGAACATTAACAGATGGTGCTAGCCAAATGACCCACTAATATGCAGGAGAGATGATCAAAAATATTCTTAAGAGTTAGTTCAATGGTAGAGTTTTTGCCAGGCACATTGCAGGCCCAGAGTTTGATTCCCAGCTTTGCAAAAAAAATAATTTAAAAAACATATTTTTTGGAAAAGGGAGAAAAAGGAGAAAATATTTTTCATAGTTTAACAGTCATTGATGGCACAGTTTAAATTTAGCAAGAGTTGTGGACAAGAACAGAGGGTGCTAAAGTTATGAGAAGACTACAGTTTTTTTTAGTCTTTTAGTCTCTCAAATAATATATGTTAGGCTATCTTTGAATGAACAAGTAATATTTCTCATATTTATTTCTCTGGAATTCAAAGCATCACCACATCTTAAAGTTTTTGTTGTTGTTGAGAAAGGTAGCATGTGAAATACCAAATATTTGCCTTGAAACTTGGTGTATTTGTTTCTCTATGTCTGTAGTTGTATCTCCAGGGTGTCCTTGAATTGGGAAAGACGAGGGGTCTTATATGTGGAAAGTGTTAGTTTTCTAAGTCAGGGAGTGGAATCCCTCTCTTAGTCATAGATCACACTTAAACTCAAGGAGTCTGGGGTATGAGGCAAAACTATGTACATAAGACGAGAAGAAAATGGGTGAACAGATAGCAATTTTTTCTGCTTTTCAATGAGTTTTAAACATAAATGCTTAAATGAAGAAATAAATAACACTTTCATCTTTAATGGGAAAAAAAGATCTAAGATTATCACCACTTACCCTTGAGAAAGTTTATATTTTCATTGTCTTGTGTTTGATGGAATTTTTTTAGGTTTTATTTAATTATGGTATTTAAGTCAGATGATGGAAAATGTTGAAACACAACTATTTATTGAAAGCAGATACTAGGAAGTACTTATATCTTACCTCTTTCCTCCTGCCAGTAATGCAATCAGCACAAAATTACAGTGATGGAGCTTTTTTCTCTTTATACACAAATTCGGATTTGAGTTCAATTTCTTTCCATTGTATACAATTCTTTGTAACCAAAATAAAAGTATCTGCTTCAGAGAGCAGGAACACTTTGAGTATTTGATGGAAAAATATGTGCATGTATGTAAACTGAACAAGTGGTATATAACTATATGAATATAATTCTATTACTTAAATGTTGAAAATCATTAAGGTTAATCATCCATTAGAGACACATGATTTTTAGTTCATCTGACGGTTGGGGGAGAGGAGAGGCTATGAAGTAAAAATGATTGAGGTCCAGCATGAAAGTACCAGTTCCTCAAGATGAATGTATTATTATGTATCACAGGAAAATACCAAAGAAAAGAAAGAAAGAGAAAACAGAAAGACAATGAATGCACTTCAGTTAAAATCTACCATTGCTCTTTCCTTAAAAAACAGAAGTCAATGAAAATTAATCTGTGCAAAGAATTGCTTAAAAAATTGTTACAAAATTTAGCTTTTTATTTTATACAATTTAGTAAATGTCATTTCCCACATGAAATTTACATTTTAAGTAAATGTAAAGCAGAAAGTTTCTACCTAAAATAACCAAATAATCAGAAAATTGCTCATCTTGTAACTTCTTTTGTGACATGGTACATTTTTCGACAATAGAATCTTTCTGACTTCCTAATACATGCAACTGTCACTTTGTCCTTAGGATGCAAAATAAATTTCTGCACTAGGTAATGAAACACCCACATATAATCTTAAAAGTTTGTTGCTAGTTGTTATTCATACTTGGTTGAATTTCAATACAAATTCTCCCAGGTCCAAACATAATCTGAAAATAGAAACCGTCATAGACTCTCTTTATAAAAATCAAAGAATTTGAAGAATAGAAGGGATATAAGAACTCATCCAGCAAAAATAGAAGGGATATAAGAACTCATCTTATTTTATAGATTAGGAAATTTCAACATAGAAGATAAAATGCCTAAAATGAGTGTCTCTAACTGTCTAGTGGTGTAGTAGAGATTGCCCATACCCCGGCTCAAGTCCATTGCGATTCCCATTGGTGCATCAAATTTAAACTACCTATGGGTAATAGCCTCCTATCAAGTATATTTTAGAATTTTATTCCTTGATATTCATGAACATTCTTTCTTGTTAAGAGTGCCATTATATGCTCATTTCATATTGAATTAGTAGACTTTTATTCTAGTGAGAAGTCATTTAAAATTTAGCTCATCACTTGGTAAAATAGAAATAGTTTAACACTAACATCTCTGATATTGAGCAAATAAAGTGTACATGAGAGGTTGGTATTAAATAGAAGAAACTGATGAGAAAAAGAAACTCTTCACCAAGGACCACATTGTAAGTTGTTTGAGTTGCTCACTGCACCCAACTGAACAGAGATGTTGGTGTTGCAACTTGGGCTGTCATTTCTTGAAGTGAGAAAAACCATTTATTTTACACATAGATAGTTAATAACTTAGGAGTTAGCCTTGTCAAATGAATGCAGTATAGAGTTGTGCCTATGTCTCGAACTATAACTCTTTGAACTCTTTCAGAAATCTTTGCTTAAAAAGACTGTTCAATGGAGTTCAGATGATCTAAGATTTGGAGTGAGGTTGAAATGCTCAAATTTGAAAAGTATTTGAATTTTTTGATCTGACAGTAAAACAGACAAGCAAGTTACTAGAAAGCCACAATTTTTTAAATTAAATTTATTTTTTAGTTGCTACTAAAAAACATAAAACTGGTGCATGTTAATTGGATACCACGTGATATTTCAATACATGTATATATTGTGTAAAGTTTAAATCAGGTCAAAGATTTCTGTCACTGTTTGTATTAAGGGTGCTATGGAGAAACTAAATAAATTCTTCCTGAATTAGCAATTTCTGGAAGTCAGAGAAAATCCTTAGCAAACAGTTATTTTTAAATTTCCTGTCTTCATTGCAATTGGATATTTCTTTCTTATTGTTTTAGTAGTCAAAAGATTAAATTATGTT
>RJWT010030479.1:0-14633 GCA_004365215.1 Cuniculus paca | reverse complement strand
GAATGACAATAAACACGTAACATGATATTCACTCAGAGAAACATGAATTAAAGAGCCAATATGATATTATCCAACCATCAGACAGACAGAAGTGAAACATATATGCACGGGCACTTGCAGTGGTGAGGACATAGGTTGCCGTGTCTCCTTCAAAACTTAGAGCCGTCTCTGGAGTTAAAAATTCAAAGCGCTTATACCTAGTAATTGCAGTTTGGAAGTTTAACGGTAAACACAAGCATGAGATGGGAAGTTGATCATTAAGTTCATGGTTTTCCACACACTGTTGTTTGGTAGACTCGGCAGCTGACACTCATGTGATTAAATACAGACATGTTTATGCAAGTACATGTTCTGAGGGGTGTGTGTGTGTGTGTGTGTGTGTAGTACTGGGGACTGAACAAACATAGGGCTTTGTGATAAGCTACATCTCCAGCCTTTTTTTTTTTGAAACAGAATCTTGCCAAATCACTAAGTAGCCCTGGCTGGGCCCGAACTTGTGATCCTCCTGCATCAGCTTCCCAGAGCTCTGCTATTACAGGTGTGCACCATCATGCCTGATTGTCCTAAGAATTTTAGTGCAAACCTAGGGAGCTTGAGGAGAACTTTAGTACGAGGTAAGATGTAGTCTTTCCCCTGTGCTGATCGACAGACCACATATCATCTCACCATCTCAGATCTGGGCTCATATTCACAGACTAAAGAATTTTCTAGAAAGGAAAAGAGGGTGATGAACGAGTGGAGGTGGTGAAGCCACACACAGAACTTTACTGACTTGAGCGATCTAAATTCACCGCTTCCTTCCTTCCATTCTTCAGTCTTCTGCAAACAGGCATAGACCTTATTTTTCCACATCTTATCAAATTCACAGGCTATTTTTCTTCTATGAGCAGCTTACAGTATTGGTAAAGTCTTCCTTCCTTTTTCATTTACAAAGCTTTATATTTTAAACATAAGTATTGATGTAAGTTATTATGCAAAACATCGGTTGGTTTCTTGCTTTTTATCCTAAATTTCATGCACCAGGAAAAAGCAACTTCTAGTTCTTAGCATTTTCAGTATCTACTCCCATACACTGCAATGTACTTTGGGTGTGTGTGGTACTGAGGCTCAAACCCAGGTCCTTTGCACTGAGTTATATCCCAGTTTTGTTTTGAAAAAACTTTTTAATTTTTTTTTTTAAATTTTGAAACAAGGTCTCACCAAGTTCTCCAGGCAGGAACTGAACTTGCGACCCTTCTGCCTCAGCCTCCCGGAGTGCTGGGATGACAGGTGCACACCTCCCCGTGAGCATACCTCACTGCGGGGTCCAAGGAGAGCAGAAACTCACTAACACAGCACTGTCTTCAGTTCTCTTCCAAATTTTATCTTCTTTTTCTTAGAGTTTTAATTGGTGAAACATAAATTGTCATTGTCCCCAAATCTCATCGCAGTAGAATCTAGATTTCTCTTTAATTTTGATCTGCAAGAATGAGCACATGTCCCAGCTTTCCGTGCGGCTTGTGATGCGACCACAGTGCCTATAGCACTTACTAATCAAAGCTGCGTGACAGTGTTAAGAGACTTTCTTAAAATGGCGAGATGTGCCCCTTCTGTCTCTCTCTGCCTGCGGAAGTCGCTCTTCTGTCCAATAAAGTCCGCTTGTGAGGAATGACTCATGCACTTGAGAAACAAAATTAAATACACTAGGGCCCCGAGGCATCCATCAAGCAAGTCTGCCCTGAGCTGCCCCCTAGGTATTTCTATGAGAGACAGACAAACTGTTATCTTATGTAAACAAGTGCTAATTCAGGGTCCTTGCTACGTGCCGATTAATTCTAACCAGTGGACTTGGTTGTCTTTGGATCCTCAATCTCTGATTCTTGGTCTTGTCAATTTGGAAAACTCTGGAGATAATTATCATGAACTTTTATGGAAACATCCAAGTTTATATTCACTCAAAAGCTTGTAAAAATAAAACAAAAAATATAAGGGACCTATTTTCTGACACAGCATAAAAATCAGAACTATAATTGTCAAATATATACGACATACCATTCAAAAAGAAAAAGAACTGTGTCTTTTGACTTTCCACTGAATTTCCATAAAAAGCTATTTTAAATTCCCAGTCTCTATCAATATTAGATAACACTCTGCTCAGCAAAAGTATGTAAGCCCTCCAAGTTTTTCTCTCTTTTGCTGTAAAAACTTAAAATGAATAATAGTATTTGTTCAATTATTACTGATCATGCAGTGTCCGCTGAAAAACTGTGCATAGCACTGAGACTTCATTTCTGTTTCCACGGACCCAAGGTTATGATCTGTGCAACTTTAATGGAAATGTTTCTGTTAGCCAACACAAAAAGGTTCTTCTTACTTACAGTGACTCAGCGTCTTAGAGACATGCCAGATGCTGCCTTGCTTCACACCTTGGTTTTCTTGTTGTAGTTAATGCTTTGCTTTCTCTAATTGGCTTTTCTACTTTTTCTTGATGGGTGAAGAAATACGTGCTTTCTTTCCTTTGCCATGAAATCACTGATCTGACCCAGCCTCTTACTCACTCTATCCGTTGCTTGGACTCTAGTTCAGTCTCCTCTTGAAGACACTCTTCTAGGAGCCTGTTCACTTCCTATCCTAACTCTGGTTGTCTTCCAAGTCTATCATGCAGTTAACTTCCTGGATTCAGCTCAGTGGAATTCCTGAGCTATCTCACCACTTCTTTCCTTCTCTGGTTTTCTTCGCTGTAGTTTCACCTTCCCTTAGATGGCATAAGAACCCCAACGATTCCCTCCCCAAAGCTACCTGACAAATGAGCAGCTGTGGTCCAATCTGTGTGAAGATCATCTCCCTTTGTCATCACACTCAGCTGGTAGTGGAGCTGGCTTTAGAATCTGAGAATGGAAAGGACTGTCCTGGAGAAGACGTTACAGGCCATTTCTTCTTTGCAGATGGAGCTGCTGTGAGGCCTGGACCTTTGCGTTCCCTTTGAAGTCTCGTCCCTGAGCAACACACGGGCAATTCTGCCAAGTTCCTGCCCAACATGATCCCAATTTTTCTATCACCCTAATTGACCGCATTTATTTATTTTTATTTTCAAGAGAATAAAATCAAACAAAACAAGACAGAATAAAGCTAATCAGAACAGAACAATGAAGCAATACAAGACTTCCAAACAAGATATTAGGAGATTAACAATGGTGCCATAATGCCTCTTGTTATCTTCAAAATAGCTGTCCAGACCATCAGACATAATAAAATCAAACAAAACTGAACAGAATAAAACCAATCAAAACAAAACAATGAAAGTGTACTTTAAAGAGAATAAAACCAAACAAAATAAAACAGAATGAACTCAATCAAAACGAAACAGTGAAAGTGATACAGGATTTCAAAACAGGATAGTAGGAAATCAACAATGGCTAGCATAATGCCTCTTGTTATCTTCAAGATTGCTGCCCATACCATCAGACATAATAAAATCTAACAAAACAGAGCAGAATGAAGCCAATCAAAACAGAACATTGAATAAAACAAAACAATAAAGCAGAGCAAAACCAAACAGTGAGAACAATATTGGATTTCAAAAACAAAACAGAAGGAAATCCCCCATGCTTGCTATATTGCATATTGTTATCCTCTTAATAGATATTCTGACTACCAGCTGTAGGTCTGAAAAGTCAATCAAACAATACAAGCATCAAGTTGTTTTGGTACCCCAATGCCATCAATTCAGCCTGTCCTCTGAATAGCCAATTGTTTATGGGTGTGTGTGTGTGTGTGTGTGTGTGTGTGTGTGTGTGCATGTGTGTGTGTGTGTTTGTCTCCCAGCTCACGTGCTGGTTGGCTCATAGAAAGGGTCAACTGACTTCTTGTTACTCCTCTCAGGCCTAGCATGGCTTCTGCTGACTCATCGGAAGGGTGTATTGACTTGTTTCTCCTCCTGGGCCCCACATGGCTTGCACTGGCTCAGGGGAAGGGTGAATTCACCACTTTCATTTATTAACAAAGTTTCAGACCCCTAACTGATCATGAAAGGGAAACATTTTGAATCTATTTAGGATATCAATGCATCCGGGATAGTGCAGCTAAAGACCGTTAAGAGAGAGGACTCCAGAGTTGCTGCAGAAAGTGGCAAGGATGATGGGATGAGTGTGCTTGAAGCTGGGGGAGGGGCTTGACAGGAATTGGTGACAACGTTTTTTCTGGTATGATAAAATTTTAATTTAAACATATGCCTTATTTTTTTTAATCACAACTGGTAGACAGTATCTCTTTGACCCTGGATACCATCTTCTAATTTTCCATTTACTGACTCTAGCCTAGTTTCTTGGCTATAAAAATTTCCACATATCCTTGTTTTACTGGAGGTCAAGTTTAGTTTCTGTCTCCCACCCACCCAGTCTTTGTAATTCTCCCTTTAAGAAAATCTTCCTTACCATCTTTAACAAGTGTTATGAATACTTTTGTTCCTTTGGTACCTAGTGTAGGGAAGAATTATCTCTCCAAATGTTTTTAGGATTGATACACTGACTGCATCATCTGGGTATCAGCTACACTTCTACTAAATTTGGAATGTTCTATAAAGGCTTAACAATGTGGATCTGTGGTTGGCTCACAGGAAAAAATGAGTTCAAAAGGAAATCAGGAGAAAAACCTTTGGCTTTCTCTACACACACACACACACACACACACACACACACACTCACACACACAATAAACATTAAAGACTTAATCAGGAGATAGTGGCATTTTATAATCCCCCCACATGTCTAATCAACAGTTGAATTAGAAAAACATGAAATGAAATACCATGAGTCAGAAGTTAACCAAGGAAATTAAGTCATATTAAAATAAGTTGAGTAGCTATGGCTTTTATTCAGTATGATTTAATAAGGAGAAAATCAATTATTGGTTTCAGTGCAATTGGTAATGGTTCTTGCTTTGAATGTTTTTTAAAATCATTTTTCTACTCATTTTCAAAAGTTATAGGGGGCACATTTACTTTGCTAAGCCAAAGGAATTTACAAGGCAAATGGAAAGTTCTCCATTGTCTCTCTTCATTATTTCCAGGCAATTACAAAAATTAATTCCAAATTTTCACCTGTGGTTTAAGGTTGCCAACTCCAAAAGTAATGTTAATATTGCTTCTTATGCACATAAATGTTTAAGATAATGAAGTTTGCTTCCTGTTGTAGAATAAACACAAGTCATTTTAGGTTCAAAAGTGGCTTCAAATCAGGAACAATCATAGAGTACAAAAAGAGCATTTTTCTATACATGAATGATTAAAGGGAACCTGTAAAAGAAGTATACTTGGTGAAAGAACATTTCATATCCTGGAAGAGTGGGGTGTAGCTCCAGGACTTTCAACTATTGTCCTCTTCAAATAGGTCAAGGGGGCGTGAGATGAGATAGAAGAAAGAGAAACACTACTGTCAGATTCCTCTCACCACCTCTGGCAGTCCAGGTAAATTTTTTCTCCTGTATGTGTTTCTGTGGTCTGTGACCCTCGAATGAAGTGCAACCTGTTTTCCTGGTCCTGACTCACCGATCTATAAGTCAGTGATGAGTATGGAAGTGAGCATAAGTGAAATCAGAAATTCCACTCTGAGCTACTACTTTAAAGACAACGATACACAGCGCGTCAGCTACTGTTTCTCTTGCGTTATTTTGTCATGTGGTCTTGTTTTATTTCTTCATCTAAAAAAATCCATGGGGTACTGATCCTATCAACAGTCCATCCACTTTGAGTAGCAGCAGCACTGCCCACACCTGTTGCAAACCCCCTCCTCCTGGAGGCGCAGATGTCAAGTTCCCCAGTTAGACCGCTTTCTGAGTCAAGCTGAGGTTCATTTTTTTCGAAGGATTCTGAGTTTAGGGTAACTTTTTGGCTGTCAATTTGGCCAGCATAATTCCTCATGTCTCTTTATTCTGGCAAATAATTTATCACCAAAGGCAACCTAGAATTCTTATATCTTTTGTATTTTGAAACAGCCTGTATGAGTCAATTTATCCTGGCTGGGACAAAATATCTTACCCCCATAACTTAAAGGAGGGGTAGTTTAATTTGCATCATGCTTTTCAGGAGATTCAGTCCATGGTCAGTCGCTCCAAGGCAGAAATGGAATGGCAGAAGGGCCCGGTGGAGAACTGCTCACATCGTGGCGGCCAGGAAACAGAAGGGAGGAGCTGAGGACAAGAATGCACCCTTCCAGGTCACATCTCAGTGACCTCCTTCAACTGAGCCCTACCTCTATAGCACATTCATCCCTGAACTCATCGCCCCATAATCCAATCATCTTCCAAACACATGAGACTTTTGGGGGACACTTCAGATAGCTATAAACCATAAAATAGCCAACATACTCATATCACTGGTTCCAGTAGGCAGTTTCAATTTTTCTTCTATGATCTTTCAGTACCATTTGGTAGAGCTGACCATCTCCTTGAAAATTTTTGTGCTTGGCAAGCAATTTTAATATCACATTATTTTTTTCTTATATGTGTTTTTTTGAAAAACTACATCTGCTCTTATAGCTTAAACTACCATGCTACCAGATGACAGTGAAGTAAACATTTTCAGCTTTCGCTGAGTTGTAGAACACAACTCGAATAGTTTATCTACCTGCTCACACCATCAGTTTATCAAGGGCTGGTCTGAACTCATTACTTTTCCCCAAAACCTATTCTTTGTCCTTTTTTACCCCAGTTCAGAGCTTGGTCCTGAAATTCTAGTCAACATCTTCCCATTTTCCCCAGCCTCAGACATTACAATTATCTGCAACTTTGAGTGCATCCTTCCTGAAGCAGGATTTACTAGTTCAAATATTGATGTATTTCTGTTTTTAATTAAAAATCAAAATGATGAATGAGTCCTGTCATGAAAATATGTAAAGAATGTGCTCACAGACAAATTTAAGAATGGTTTAATTGCAGTCCCCTGCAGACTCTGCCTTCTGATCTCCTTTCCTTCTCAGGTTTACCACAGCTGTAGTCAACAACGTGGGGTAAGCGTTTGCTATTCACGCAAACTTCCATTAACTTTTGCAAATATATGCATGGGCCCCTAAAAAAAGTCTGACATTATTTTGACAGTTAAAACTTTGTACGAAGGGGCTGGCAATTTAGCTCAGCTGCTCAAGCACTCGCCTGGTGAGGGTGATGTGGCAAGTTCGATCTCCAGTACAAAAAACAAAACAAAACGAAAAACAAACAAAAAAATTTATACGAGGGTCAGAGATTTAGCTTAGCAGCTCAAGCACTTTCTTGGTAGGTGCGTGGTTGTGAGTTTAATCCCTAGAACCATAAACAAAATAAAACAAAACAAAACTTTACACATATCACTGAATATTAAATACTCTTTGGTAACTTGACTTTTTAATGATCAGTGTTTGATTTGTGTTATATATATGTATTTACCCACAATTTCTTTTTGCAATGTATATGTATGTATATGTAAATAAATGAATAAATAATATTTATGTAAATATGCATAGATATATAAATTTTGTGAATATGTAAATGTAGATACCGATGACTCTATTTCTTTTCCTTTCTTTTCATTTTTTATCTTATTGAGATCTGTATTATCCCCTTTTTCTGTTTTAGGAGTTGAAGTTTCTATGTCTCTTTTCTTTTTTTGTACCAGGGATTGAACTCACAACCTTGCTCTTACCAGGCAAGTGCTTGAGCTGCTGAACTAAATCCACAGGCCCTTCTCTTCATTTTTTTTGATACCAGGAATCAAACTCAGGACCTCATGCTTGCCAAGCAGGCGCTGTGCCACTAAGGAGCTGTATCCTGGGCTTCTTTCCTTTATAGTATTCCAATAAATGAAAAGTATCCACTTTCTTCAGCTGTAAATCTGTAATTTCTGACTTTATGGTATTAAAATCTATGCTTCTCTGAACAGTTGTGACGTGTCTTGCTGTGTTGTTTGTAAAACCGTTTCTAGGATATGTGCCTGGCAGAGGAGTTGGATGCACGCGTACTTGGAAGGCGTGGACTTACTATGAGCTTGTGATCCTCCTGTCTGAGCTCCCCATGGTGCCGGGATTATAGGCATATTCTAGTGCGTCCTGCAAATTAGAAAGATTTTAAAATTTCTATTCGTACACAACCTTGAACTCCTGATTTTGATTTCTACTTTTCCTTGTGGTCAGCATTAAAGTGGTAATATATACTCCTGTTTTAAAAACAGGTAGATAATTAATCTCTACTTTGTCTTTCCAAATGCAAATATTTCAGGATGTCTTACCTCTGGTCCGTATCTTTTCTCCACACCACATTTTCTCTTCTATGATTTTAAGTTCTTAGAAGACACTTTATGCTTCTAATACATGGATCAAAGGTGGAAAACTCCTTAGTGTGTCTTTACTGATGATTGGAAATTGTCTGAAATTGTTTTGGTCTAGTTTCAGTCATTCAGTCATCCAAAGCACTCGCTGGTGACAAAGGTTCCAGCACCTGCTACCCATCTCTTACTAACCCAGAATTTTTCGCATTTTCCCCTTGGAATTGGTGCTTCCCTGGGTCTTGTTTAACTGGATCATCAGTACTAGTAGCTTTGAGTTCACCCAAATCTTAATATTCTCATGCTTATTTTCTTTTTTTATTCTTTGTCTTTTGAGATTCTTCTGCAAACTCAGCTGTTTCAAAAAATACTTTCCAACTTTTATCTGTCATTTTTAGTGTTTGAGTTGAAAGATATTTTTCCCCCAGGAGATCTTTTTTTCCATAATTGCAGAAATTATTTTATTATTTTGCTTTCTTCTATATTTCTTCATTTTTTCACGCTAATATCTTGAAAGTAGTTTTCTGACGCTGGTTTCCAGGATGATAATCTAATTTATGCAAACTAATGGGGAGCAGGGAAGATGATGCAAAATCTGCTTTATAAATACTAAAATGCCATATAACACTTTTATCACATTTACGGAGAGCTTCCTACACATGACACTTTCTGAGTTCTTTGCATATGTTTACTTCTCACACAGCACTCCTTCACCATGTGTACAAGACAGAAGGAAAGAAGTTACTTTTCTGAACAGCACCTGAGCTAATGGAGCCTGAGATGGGGTTTGAATGCAAATCCCCTTGATTTGAAAATTCATACTTTCCGCTTGGTATCTGAGAACCTCCAAAAAGACCTGCAAAGTGCATTGAAACATTTATTTACAAAAGTTGCTCTGCTAATCCAAAAGCAGCTCCCTAGCACTGATTCTTCGGAAGAATATTTGCATTTGAATGCTTGGCAGAAAAACTAATCAAAGTGGCCACGTTTTTCTTTTTCTTTCTTTCTTTTTTTTTGGACTGTAACAGCAACATCATCATTTTCAAATTTTTCCCTTTTTTTTTTTAATGTAACAAACCAATTTAACCACCTGCTAATAATATATGGGAGGCATTTTGGATAATTTGAGGTCATGTATTTTAATTTTTCATATAGTAGACACCCAACCCACATGTGAGGAAATAATTGGGAAGGGATGAGAAAAATTTAAAATGTGCACACCAAAGGTTAACAACTTTCCCACTGAAAGACGAGTTGTTCTAGTCATAATTAGGGATGTCTGAGGTGTGTTTTAAGCTATTTCAAAAATAAACAATTTTCCATTTCTTCAAAAATAGTTGTGGAGCTCTAATGTATAGCACATTGAATATACTTAATAATAATCTATTTTATATTTGAAAATGGCTGAGAGAGTAGATCTCAAATGTTCACATATGCACATACAAAGACAAGTATGTGAAACAATGGATATGTTAATTGGCTAGATTATGGTAATAATTTCACAATAAATGCATACATCAAAACAACACATTGTATCATAAACATGCAATTTTTATTTTGTACTTCAATAAAACTAGAAAAAGCAAGCAAAACAAATTTATTTGAAAGCACCCACTTATGCAAGCTTAGTTAATCAAATGGTGTAGATCCTAACAGACAAATGATAAAGCTAAGAATGGTAGCTTTCATTAATAATTTAAAAAATTAACTAAAGAGACCGAATTCTGTAAGATCTCAACTGATATCATGTGATTAGGTTCATGAAACATAACCCAAGATTTATTACAATAGTTCTTATAGAAGTAGACTGATTTTGGACTAAAAGTGCACTTCCTTTCCTGTCCAAGGTTAAAAGTGAGCGTAAGAGATATATGCTTCCTGTTGAAGTGTTCACTGCTCAGCAGTGAGAGATAATTCTGACCCTTTCAGCACTCCCCCCTCTAATATCCTCTTGGCATTCACCTTCTCTCTTCTTGCGGCCATACTGTTGCTAAAATAAAAGGATGAATCATTCTAGTGGTGCCAGAGTGGAAACTCCTGTGGATTTTCCAAGTATTGAAAAAACATGCTGAGCAAATTACTAGGGAACTGTAGTGCATAATGGAATACTTTGTGAGACTAGGAGTCATTGCTCCATCAGCTCTAATGGAAAGATGAAGGTCTGTTTTATGCCATTGCCAAAAATTTCATCTGCTGGGAATGTGACAATATATTACCTTGCTTTTATTTAAAAACAGAATTATCCACACACAAAAAAACATCCATTGACCATCTTTAATTTACTGCTGAGTATCACTGTCAAGTGACCGTGGTTTGGAGGTGGAGGGAAAAGGTTTGGTTCTCATTCACCATGGAGACAAAGCCTTCTACAGATGGTGGCCAGGCTTGTCATATCTCTTATCAAATGACCTTGTTGGCAAATCATGTAATTTCCAGCTATTATTTCTATTTTTTTGTGTCTCAGATTGGGGAACTATGAAGAGGCTGGCCAGGGGAGGATGACTGAGTTTTAATCACCTTAATGGACATAAGGGTAGATGAAGCTTCAGGAAACCTCAGTGGAAGACTTTTGAGAGTTCTATCTGTTAAAAATGTTGCCCTTAACTACTGTGAAGATAACAAGATATACTATAGTAGCCATTGTTGTTTTCCTATTCCCCAGCTTTGATGTTCTGTACCAATTTCATTGCTGTGTTTTGACTGGATTTATTCTGTTTTGTTTTGTTGGGTTTTACTATCTTTAAAATAAAATAAAATAACACAAAAACAAAGTCAAGGAAAAGCCACAAAAAAATGCTGTCCTTGGAAAAACTGGACCTCATTGATCTCATCAATGACATGTGGCAAATTGTGCCTGTCACAATTCCCTGAGTGCTAAACGATGAATGCAGAAGGGGTAAAGCCAATGGCATCCGATCAGAGGGGGCCAGTGCAGTGGTGTGCATGTCTGCATGCCTCCAAAATTAATGCAGAAACTTGATAGCTGTCACGGCTGTGTCTAGAGCTCCCTTCAATGCCTCATACAGCCATCGGTGGTGCTTTTTCAGATGTGAATGGATCTAGAGTGCGTGACTGATTGATTCATGGTGCAATGTTAGGACTAAGGATGCTAGGATTAAGGGTGGGTGATTACTAAATCCTAGTCCCAACTGCATAGGTACAATCAGAGACAGAAACAGGCTTGTCTTGTCCCTTGCATATTTGCTTTGCTATCTTCTGCCCTCCATGAACTCTTTCTCCTCTGTAATGCCTGTCCTTCATGCCACCCTGCCTTGAAGCCCGCTGATTATGGATCGAAACCTCTAAAAACTGTCAACAGAAGAAACCTTTTACCCTTTAGCTTTGGGTGTCAAGTATTTTGTCTTAATGGTGAGAGAAAAGTAACTAAGACAATAGCCAATGCGACAATATATGTAAGAAATGATGTCTTGTGGAGGTAGGTAAGTCATGAGGGTTCCACTCTCATCAATGGGATTAGTGCTTTTATAAAATTGTTTTAGGAAAAGTGTTTGACTCTGTTGCCCTCTGCCATTGGAGGACTCACCAAAGAGGCTCTATCTTTGGAGCAGAGAACAAGTCCTTATAGTCTTCCGCCATCTTGGTCTTGACCTTGGGCTCCCTCCTTCTTGAACTGTGAGCAATACGTTTCCATTTTGATTGTTGATACATGACTCAATCTGAATGGACCAAGATAGTAAGAGATCAGGCTTTAGACCCAATACTCATTAAGTCTACTTAGTTGCTTCTGGGCACAACTCATAGTTTTAGGAATGTAGACATTTGACTCATACATATAATGTAACTTATTTTTAACATGCTTTGGAATGGCTACCTGTTTGCATTTCATTGGTGCCACATGCAATAGTTCATGATATTGCAGAATACCATTTTACATGGAGTAGAGTGGTAATTATGTACAATCACCTCCCAGGAAAGACACGCAAACCATGGATTCCTCAGCTACTTTCCCCGAAAGGCCTCACTTTACACTTTCAGTGACGAGGATCTCATTTTGAAGAGTGACTCTAATTTACTGCCAACTCCTTCTTGGTTTAAGCCAAAGAGAGCATCCTTATAATTTTCAGGCATTATCATTTTTGGGGAATTACATAGGATATATTTAAGCACGTTCTGTGCCTTCCTCTCTGCATTTTCTTTGTACTCTATTTTTAATTCTTAAAAAATTCATTTTATGCCAGCTTTTGAGGTGGCCTGGGACATACTTATTGTGGTTTCTCTGAAATTCAAATTTAATTGAATGCTCATCTTTCTGTTTGCTAAATCTGGTGAATTTGTACTTCCCAGAGCACCAACCATCCTGCTAACCTCCTCTGGTTTGTCTCGTGCATGTGATTTGGACACACAGGAGCCTGAGCCTCTCTTCCAAGTGATCGTTTATGTGAATACCAACTGACTCTAATGAGTATAATCATCATGGACTGCAAAAATGTACTAATACAAATAAAAATTAAAAAAAGAATGGCTAAAAAAATAACAATAGTGCAAAAATGGGGAGTTTGAAGAAATTCACATATTGCAAGTGGGAAGGCAGTACAAGTGTCATTGTCACTCAGGTAAACACCTTGATACTTCTTTACAACACTAAACATACATTTATTGCGTAACCCAGGAGCTGTACACTTATTTCTTTGCAAAAACCTGTACACAACCATTCACGGTAGTTGTATTTGTCATATCTTGAATTGGAAACAACCCAGATGCCTTTTAGTGGATGAATGGTGCAATGAACAGATACATTGCATTCCCAGATGTGTGTCATTTTATGGATCTGATAACTGGATCCTTTATATTGTCAATCAAGTCACTGCTAAAAATATTTAATAAACTAAATTTGATTTACAAAAAAATATAAAATCATGCAATGTTGAATAAGGTATGTTTGCTCTATGAGCTTTTGTTTTCTCATCTGTAAGTTAGGCAGATCACCTCAGTGGCCAAGAAATTCTCTACCCACCACAAGGCAAGAATACCCTTACCCCTGGGCACACAGCCGGGGTCAATTCCTTGGACTCTGCTGCAATTAGCAGTGACCACAGGGTTGGCTTTCAGAGAGCAGGAAAAGTGCAGATGTGCTGGATGCCATTTGGGTCAACATTTTAAAGTGGCAAATGTGTCTTCTCCACACTACATCTTCACACCAGCTGACTGCTGGCTGCAGGGGGCCATTGCACGATGGGAGTCTGGGTCTTTCAATTTCCAGGTGATAACAAAAGAAGGTGAAGCACTTCCGTGCTGGAAACGCTGGTGTGTGTCCTTTGTATGAGAAATAAATAAACTTCTGTTGTACTATGTTGCCAGACTGCAGAGTTTGATTTTTCACAGCTGTTACCATGACAAAAACTAATACATGACTTGCCACCGGCAATATAATTCTGCTCAAATAGATACCTGAAATGAGTTGTATTGCCCTAGCAGTTAGGCAGGAGTTATGACAAAGACAAGTGTAGCCTAGAATATTATTCTAGGCATGTGAAGAAACTAAGGCCTGCAAACAGATGACATTCTGGCTGGCATGGTGGCACATACCTGTAATCCTCACACTCTGGGAGGCTCGGGCAGAAGGATTGCAAGTTAGAGTCCCAGCCTGGGCAAGTAAGTGACTTAGTGAGATCATCTAAAAAAACAAATTCTGCTGAGCCTATAATCTCAGGGGAAAGCAGTTAAAGAGAACTGAAGTGTTGGTATGTTGTAATAAGGTGTCATAAAAAAGAGATGAGCTCAGGAAAGATCAGGCTGATTTGAAAGTGAAGGATTAGAGAAATGGAAACAGTACAGAAATTTAGATTCTGGCCAGGTTGGAAAGTGAATGGTACATGAATCCTAAAATGGTCAGCATCATTTTAGGAAAGGCCAACATCAATGATAATGACAAGAGCCCTATTAAAGCTACTTAGTTAACAGATCAAAGACATTCTGTAGTCCTAGCACTCTTGGAGACTGAGGCAAGAGGATCATAAATCTGAGCCCAACCTGGGAAATTTGGTGACTTATCAAGACTCTGTCTCAAAAATAAAAAAGGGGCTTGGGGATGCGGCTCAGTGTGAAGGTCCTGGGTTCGGTCCCCAACACCATGGAAAAGGAAAGAAAAGAAAATCAACTCCATGGCAGAGGTCAAATGGGTAGGAACCCTTTCTGTTCAAGCCTAATGCTTCAGATGAATTCATGACATCGAATGTCAAGGTGAGAGACACAGGAAGTCGTGGAAGGTGGGAAGCAGAGAAAGCTTGATTCTGTCTGGGAAGGAACTGTAAGTCTTGCACACAGAACTGAAAATAGATCAGGAACTTTTTAAGGAATTATATGAATTAGCTAAGTCTGCTAAGTTGTAACAAAGGACTACAAA
>RJWT010030478.1:0-14611 GCA_004365215.1 Cuniculus paca | reverse complement strand
AAATTTAAATCCAAGATATGGGCTCTTCTGTCCTTGTAGTCATGACAGAGGCAAGAAGGCAGACTGGGACTTTAAGATTGGGAGGCTTTTGCTGAAGCGGAGGAGAGAGGGAAGTATCTAAATTCAATTAGGAATTAGTAGGAGCAGGTCAGATCTGCAGCTGGAAGAGATCAAATAGCAGCTGTGGCCAGATCATCATGGTGACAGTAACTTAACAAGAAAAACAACATGGGAGACAATCTGCCTGCAATTTTTAAATCTCAGTATTAAAACAATGTTAGAATTTAGTGATTTTTTTTTCATGAAGAAGAAAAAATTTGCTAAGTGATAGCCTCATGAAGTTTTCTTTGGTAGAAACAAAAGTAGTGAAAATAACTTTCATTAATAAAAATCCCTAGAGTTAAATAATATCTTTTAAAAAATCATTGCTACGAAAAACATTACCATGACAACAACTCTTTCTTCCCTATTTCTTATTGGGCACATTCTAATATATTTCATACATTAAAAATTTAGAATTTAAAATTTTAGGGAAAGGAGAGCATATACATTTAATATTCGAAATATGTTATTCAATTATCCTTTTTTAAAAAAAAACTGCTGCATTCTTCTGTGCATTTATTATTCTTTGTTTGGAACTGATAAAGATAAAAGATGCATTGGTTTTTCAGGGACTCCTGAAGTAGGTGGAACTCTCGGGGGAAAATGCATAATCTGTACTGTGCGAGACATTGTCCATGGCAAGGACACAACCCCATCTTAGGTTAATACCCAGCCTTCCATTCTTCAGCTCTGCTTGCTTTCTTAATACCTGAAGCTACAGCGAAGTGAATTAGTGACACAAATGAAGACAACAAAATCCTTTCTTTTCAGAATTTGTGCAAAGAGTCATAATAAAGTCTCAGGCATTTAGAGAATATAGTCAGGCAAATTTAAGTCTTAAAGAGTTGAGTCCAATAATGAATATGTGGAAAAACTACACATAAGCTGAAGCAGAAAATCCTTTCTTATTGAGAGGATGTAGAGAAAGAAGCTGACAGTGATCATCAGAGACTGTATAGCCTGAGAAAAAAGGTCAACAGTGCAGTCTTGGCAGGTCCCACCTACAGATTTGAGTAGTTTGTTTCATGGGATTTTTCTGTGCTTTCTGAATTTTGGTGCTAATTGATTCTTATTGAAGACACCTGATTCCAGGGAAAAACTGCAAAACATTTGCTTCAGAAATATGAATCACTTGTATAACTGATCTTAGCAAATATAGAAGTCTGTAGACATTCGAACATAGAGGATCATATTTTCTGAGCTATAAATTAGGATATACCTGAAAAATATTAATTTTAAATTAGCACATTTATATGGTAAATAACCACACTAAAACCATGGTCATGAGACTTATCCTTAACAATTTGAAAATACGGGCTTTTCTTCTCCCAGCTTTACTTTTATTTGTCTGGTATGGTGGTTCTGAAACTTTAGCACATGTCAGAATTCCTGGAGGCTTGTTACAACATGAATCGCTGGACTCTTTCCTAACATTACTGATTCAGTAGTTTGGGGTGAATTTTTACTTCTAACAACCTTGAAAGTGATGATTCTTCTAGCTTTGAGACCACACTGTGAGAACCACTCAGCTACTAAAAATATGAGGAAGTCTCTCAAGAAAGAAAATGATATAATTCCTTTTATCTTTTTTTATACTCTTAGAATAATCTTTTTAGCATTCATCTTACCCTTATCCCCTTCTCCCATTTATTTGCTTATATCTTTAACTTCCACCTTTCATACACCCTTTTTCTCTGTTACCATGTTCTATCATGCCGCTCCCCACGTGGCTTACTGAAGTCCAATTAGCCGCTAATATCCTGAGAGCAGGGCTAAGTGTATTATACCTGTTGCCCTCGCTGATTAGTGCTATAACTAGACATGGCAGGCATGAGATACACACGTGCTGAGTGAAATTTTTTAAAAAAGCAAATATTGCTTTCTTCCTTACTGATTCTTTAGGACTTTCTAGAAGTCCATATATGATAGACTTAACTTGTCCATTTTTCTCTGGTAAAAAGAGGAGGCTTTTGTATAGCTCTTGGCCTATATTATCAGAGTAGGAGTGGCTTGTCAGGATGTGTACATGTGCATGCAAATGTATGTGGTCTGTTTTCCTTTCCTTATGTTATCTTCTTGGTGTTCATCCTGTGTTATAACAACTGCATGTGGCTGGAGATGTCAGACATCTATGACAAATCACGCATCTCCTTTAAGAAAGTCCAGTTCAGGACTGAGGATTTAGCTCAGTGGTACAGCACCTGCCTGGAAAGCATACGGTCTTGAGTTTGATTCCCAGTACCTGGTCCTCCCCCCCCCCCCAATAAAAAGAATGTCCAGAGTGTTTTATTTGACTCTGTGGCTTTTAGCTCTTGGCTTTGGTCGGACAGCAATGCATAACCCACAAAACTAGATTATCATTCATTTATGTAATTTCTCTAGACTTAAAGACAACTTGACATAGTATAAAAGAGCTCTAGACTAGGAATTAGCAATCCTTTTTCTTTTCTTTTCTTTTTTTTTTTTTTTTTTTTTTTTTTTTTTTTTTTTTTTTTTTTTTTTTTTTTTTTTTTTTTTTTTTTTTGGCACTAGGAATCAAACTTAGGACCTTGCACTTGCCAGGTAAGCACTGTGTCACTGAGCTACACTCCCGGGCCAGAACTAGCAATCTTAAATTTGACTTTTAGCTTAAGTTTTAAATAGTGGCATGCCCCCTGCCAAATTTCTCAATTTGATTGTCCAGCACAGATTTCAATTAAATGATCTACATGCAAAGGATGGATGATCGAACGATGCAGTGAATGTTTAAATTGAAAAACAGTGATTGCTATAAAAGATACATTGCCATTAATCGCCTTCAAAGGAATCTCCTCTTGTTTTAAATACATCCCATTGTTTCTGGAACAATCTGAAACAGTTCTGGAAGTCCTGTTTTGTGTCTTTACAAGGTGTGATAAAAAAATATGGTGAATGCTGCTACCACATTCACCGTCCATCCAATGGAAAGGCAGGTTTGGGAAAACATTTATGGTGAGTCCTCATTCACATTATTCACTGGATCTGACATTGTACAACTTCTGGCTTTTCTCCAAAGTCAAAATGACAATCAAAGGTGAACATTTTTAAACAATTCAGGACCTCAAGGCAGCCACAACCGTGCCACTAAAGACACTCAGGAGAGAAGGCTGCCAGAATTGCAACAGAAACTGGCAAGAATGATGGGATAAGTATGTTCAAAGCAAGGGAGGTTGGCAATCTGTATTTTACTGTAATGATTTTTTAATTTAAACACACTGTATTTTTCAGTTACATTTCATATTCTTTTTGAATCTTAATGCTCTCTGGCTCTGTTAAGTTGAGCAATAAATAGGTCTTCAAGAGTGTGACTTGATTTAGCCATGTGCTCATATTTCACACTGTTTTGGTTTCGCCTCCTTTCAGGTGGGAAAGCATCATTTGTTGAAAACACTCAAGGGCTACAGATAATGGTGTATGGCAACAGCTTGTTCCATATTTTTGGATATTCTACGAGTGGATATGAGGAGCATTTAAGAGTCAGGCAGACCCCCTTTGTTACTTTAAGACCTGTAATAGTGTGTCTGCCCTGCCTTTTAAACACATTCAAATAACTTTGCTAGAATATTAGCAAGTTAAAAATTTTCTTAGAAAAGAAGTCAATCAGAAGAGACCTTTTGAATTTATTATCATGAAGAAGGATGTTGGAGTTTTGTTCAGGTCTGGGTATTTAAAAGGGACCTTTTTTTTTCTTTTCAGTCAGAGGAACCAAACTAATCAACATGTTCTCTTCTTTGGATATTTATTGTTTCTTCTTTATCTTATCCCTGTGGAACTTCCTGAACAAAATGATTGTATGTTTGACTCCTGAAGAAGACAACATGATCTCACAAATATGGTATTTGAAAACCAAAGAGAGACAGATTTAAAGTATCAGCATGGCCACTTGTGAACATGTTCCAAGGGTCCAGCTGTTGTCATTGCAATGTGTTCGTGTTTTGGTCTTGCGAAGTATAGTTTACAGCAATGTCACAATGGCAGAATGGTTGGTAAAATGCTTTTCCTGCATTTCACTTGCTAAAGAAAAACAATTTTGGGGAAGTGATTTTGAGGGTGGGGAAACATATTTTCATGGTGATGAAGCCACAACAAATTTCCAGAGGAAGACAAGCTGCAGTTTCTTGACCTTTTGAAATTCTCCATAAACTTTAATTTTTCATCAGTCTGTTAATTCATAGGAATTAGATCTGATTTTAAAAAATGGGGTAGTTTTCTTCAGTGCTTTCTTTTAAGGGAACTGTGTTGAAAGTGATCCTTAAACATACTACATATTGCAGAATGTGGTCTAATATATTACCTTAACTTTCATTTCCAGTTTCCCAATGTCTTCATGTGAAAGTAACCAGCAAAACCAAAAACAAAAGCAAAAAACTCCCAACTGAACCAGGCTGAATGTTGACCCACTTACCTTCTTGAGTATTTAAATTTGAGACTCACTGGGATACTCAGGAAAACTTAAAATGCCGATAGGGTTGTTTCCTTTGTGGTACTAGAAAGTTACTTTTGATTTCCTGAATGCTCTTTGCAAAAACTTTTTCCAGGTGAACCACACTGTCAGAAAAATACATATATCATCAGTGGAAAGAAAAATCAATAAACTGACAACTACTGAATCTAAAGAATGTATTACCAGTGTCACATAAAATCTTTATGTTCTGTTCTATCCTGTAACGCTTCTTATTAAGTGTAACCGTGACGTTGAATCGTAACAACGCGGAGCACTTTTTCCAGTCAGCGTCCTGCCATATAGATTACATTACACACTATGAACTCTTTTGTGGCTTCATTTTGTGATTTTCATGGCTCTTTTGTGCTGGTGTTTGGATTGTTTAGCATCACATTAATGAGTCATTATTTTGCATGAATTTGCTAATCATTCATTGCCATTCCTACATGATGTATAAATATAAATTTATCAATTTTACTGTTGATGGAATTTGAATGCTTTTGTTTTTTCCAACCATTACAAGTAGTGCATCTATGAACATA
The DNA here is from genome assembly GCA_004365215.1 of Cuniculus paca. Taxonomy (NCBI): domain Eukaryota; kingdom Metazoa; phylum Chordata; class Mammalia; order Rodentia; family Cuniculidae; genus Cuniculus; species Cuniculus paca. The sequence goes on along the minus strand of RJWT010030478.1, from coordinate 9,505 downwards.
TGAGAACATGTATTTGGTGAGGTATGTATTCCTGTCAAGTGTAAAATTAGAAGTAAAATTATAAGGTATTACAAGTTCATTTTTAGTAGATACTACCCCAAATTTCACAAGAGATTGTACTCATTTTGCTGCCTCTTACTTGAATTCTTTTCATTGGCATCCAAGAACTGTAGAGGAGAAAGGATGGTTGGACAGTGGGTCCTGACACATTGGGAGATTTCTGAAAGGATGGGTCTCAATGAAAGCATCTCTCATCTCCAATACTCTGCTTTTTCCCTTGCTCTTCTTGGACAAAGTCCCAAATTATTTTGCCTCTCTTGTTCAACAATGGTTACACTTAAATAGGTCTCTCTGAACTTCCCTAATAAGATTCAAATGGTTTAAAATAAAATTTCATGTGTCTATACTAATGAATAATTTAAAAAGTGCATATCTGAAGAATATCATTTTCTGACTAGTATCAGGACAATGTTGAGTGAGTGAAGCCCAATTTTTACCCCAATGGCCTTTGTTTAGTTTTCTGTCAGTTTTATTAAACTAAGAAAGACAAAGTGAAATGGGAAAATGTTTGAAAAGTGATTTTAAAAGTTCTTCCTCAGCAAAAGAAGTAACTATGAAAATAAATTGACATATATGCCCAAGAATATCCAAAAGAAAACAAAGCATTTAAATACCTTCTCACTATAAAGATATTATAAGAAATGACAACCATTCATTTTCTTTAGACAGATTTCTTTGAAAGATTTGAACATTCCAACTTACCCAACTAAATATTCCTAAATTCTTAGGATATATGTATTATCATTATTCATGAAAAATTTAGTGTTTTCTATAGTCTGAATATTAACTTTAGGTAAAATATGTATTCATAAGTGATGTGTAAGCACTAGTTCCATAGGTACTTACTTGTATGGTTACAATATTTCATCATGTTTCTTGGCTGGAAGCATAATTTTATTATATCTAGGAATCCTAGGGTATATAGCTACAGTTTTATCTCCTCTCATAACTGTGAACATGTCCATAGTTTATTTTTTCAAGTTTCTTAGTTCAAAATGCAATATGTAATTAAATATAGTTTCTTTGAGAAAATAAACCATGTAGATTTCAGGAGTGTATTTGAGTAAAATAGTATCTTTTTTCCTTGTCTTTGTGTTTCTTTCCCTCTTCCTGAGCCTATGCTGTGGGACAGGACTTCTACAAACGTGCGTGAATGCACACATACACATCAAGCATTACCATGTGAAATAGGGGAAGTTCACTTTTGCAAAAGCAATCTACTAGAGTGGCTCAGAGGAACTCTGAGTGCTGTGGCTAGTGTTAGGATTGTGCAGTGGGCGGTGAGGACCCAGTGAAAGCTTTTCATAGAGGGAGGAGTTCAGATGTGATTTTAAGAAAGTGATTTTACAAGGAATTGGAAGCAGAAAGCCCAAACTTGCTCTTGTGGTAGAACTTTGAAAGTCATAATTATCTTTGGAGAGTATCACAAACATTATTATATTAAACCTAAGAACATAGTTTTGTACTATAAATACCACGCATGCTACATTCTATTACAGAGACGCTACAGATATGCCAATCTTTTAAGAAAAATGCATGAAGCAAACATATCCACATCAGAAAACCCAATCTTAATTTTTGCCTGAAAAATCTTAAACACAAGCATTAAGATTTTTTTTAAAAAGACTCTTAGACCATTGTTTGTAACCCAAGTGATTTATAGTTATAAACCTTGGTGATTCCTTATTGCTTTTCTTGACAGTGAGGAACTGAATGCAAAGGAAGTAACAAGTCTAAGAAAGTAAGTGACATCCTGAAGGGATTGTCAAATGGTTGGTTGAGAACAGTGAGGGGTAATGATTGTTAAAATATTCATCATCCTTTTTTAATGTGAAACTATTTCTAATGAAACCAAAGCTTCCATATGTTTTCTGATTGGTGGTAGTTACTGCATTTTAGTAATTCTATTTCTAGTCATTTCTTTCCTTAAGAAGCAATTACACATTCATACGTAGGAATAGTTAGAGAAAGCACTTGTAGAAATTTCACTACCTGTCGCTTCATGTTCATTCTGGTCTGCTACTATTCAGAATCATAGAAGCATGTAAAAATCAACTTGGAAAAACCAACCTCCTGTATTAAGACAAAATGTTCTGACAAGTGTGCATTCTACACTTCTGCAAGACATTAATAAACAGGTGCTTAATTATGTTTCTGCACCTCTATTCTAGGGCAGCCACCAATGATATACAGCAGAGCTGGAAAATCCCAGGTAGTTTATGGTTAATGACACAATGAATAATGAGATATTTAAAGAATAATACACCCTGATTTTTGTTAAACTACTGCACGGAAAAATGATGTGCCTGCATACATTGTTCTGCACTGATCTTAAAGATAATAATTGTGCACAAAAATAAAAAAATCTCCACAGAATGTTCTTAGCATAATATTGATTAGCTTGCTTGAGCCAAGAACCAGCTGAAGAGAAATGTGAAGTAAATTGTCTTGCATGTTTGAAGTAGAAGGTACCTATAAAACCAGTCTTGGGTATACTCAGTGTTTCAAGAGACGTAGCATCTCAAGTGGCAATATCTCCCTTGTATATGATTCTTATTGTCACATTTTGATAGCTCTCATCCCACTTATGCTTCTAAGCAAGGAGGCAGTATGTTTGATGAGGCATATCAGACAGCAGCCTCTTAGTCTCCTAGAGGACTGACTTCATCATCCGGGACAAATCCTGCACTTTGCTTTTCTTCCATTGTGACATCTCATGGTTCAAAAGTATTGTAACACAGGTTTTAAAACAGTTATTAAGGTGTATATCCTGACTATTAATGTTTGTTTTTACACACCTCAAAAACCAGTAGGTTGTAACTTTCCTTTTTAAAACTTTATTCTTTTTATCAGTACATATGTGTCATGCATATTGATCACATTCATCACAGGAATTTGTACCTGTACATAACACATCTCAATTCTTTTCCTGTCTCCTTCCTTCAACTCCTCTTCTTCTCTCCATTTACACAAGATTTGCTTCCATTTTTCCCTTCCTTCCCTACTCTCTCTCCTTCCCTTGTATCCCTTCTCATTTGAACATATTCTTCCTATTTCTCGATGTCTGTCCTTTTTTATGCTCCTCATTTACCATTTAGGTCTCTCATACAAGAGAAACAAATCAATATTTAAACTTGTGTGTCCAATTTATTTCACTTAAGTGTATGATCTTGAGATGCATTCATTTTCCTACAAATGATTCAAGTTTATCCTTCTTTATGGAAGAATAGTACTCCACTGTATATAGTTTTTCATTATCCATTCATCTTTTTATGGTCATAGGGGCTGTTCCCAACATTTAGTTATTATAAATTATGCTGCGATAAACATGGGTGTACATGTATCCCTGTGGTATGATGCTTTTAATTCTTTTGGAAAGACACCTAGAAGGGGAATAGTGGGTCAAGTAGAATCTCTACTTTTAGTTTTTTGAGGAACCCTCATTCTAACCACCGCAGTGACTGTAGCTGTTTACATTCACACCAATGGAGAAGGGTTCTTTTTCCATCACAATCCCAACAGCATTTGTTATTGGTTGATAGTCATTCTTTCTGGAGTGAGATAAAATTTCAGTGTAGTTTTAATTTGCAACACTCAAATGATCAGTGATGTTGAATATTTTTTCATATATTTATTTGCCATTTGTCCTTCATCTGACAAGTGTCTATTCATTTCAGATGCCCATTTTTGGATTGAGTCTTTACTTTTGGGGTGTCTGGTTTTTTTTTAGTTCTTTATATATTCTGGATACTATATTGTAGTCAGGGGGTTCAAGGAGAAAAATTACATACAGGATATATAATTTATAGTATTATTTATAATGGTCACTCAAGGAATCAAATACAAAGAAGGTGCAGGAAATATGTCCACAACACTAAAGATCTAGAAAATCCAGCCGAGGGCCTGGATCCCATGGCAATAACCTGTATGAGTTCAGCTGAAAACCCAGAGCCCACGACAATGACCCATGCAAGTCCAGCTCATGGATCTGCACAGGGAAGGCCCAAAGGTCAGAGGTGGAAGCTAGAAAATCTATGCCAGCAGGGTAAAGGATCTGTGCCAGCAGGTCAAGGGTTCTTCAGTGGATTCAAAAAGCCATGGTCAAATAAGGATCAGGGCTCCCTCGAAAATTACCTCAGCCATCCTTAGCGATAGTGAGGTCCTGAGCTCCTCCAATGATGATAACAGCCAGATACATATCAGAAAACCAATGTGACAAACTTCTCCTGGAGATTAAACAGCAAACATCTTCCCCTCTGGATCCTGGAAGCAATGCTCAAAGTAAGGACCAGAACTCCCCCAAAGTGAACAGCAGCCATTCTCAGCAACAAAGTCCTGAGCTCCTCTGATGATAACAGCCAAGATCATATCAGGGGAGCCAGCATGACAAGCTCCTCCAGGAGAACCAGCAGCTGCAAACAACAACAACACTTAGTAGAACCCACAATGCTACTCTTCCTCTCTAGGTCTCCTTTTTATGTTGGGAACAGTCCTCAAGTGAGCCATTCATGCTCAGCACAATGCTGATTCAGTTCAGCTGGTGTTTAAGTTGACCACCAGTTACCAATCCACTACAGAGTAGCTGGTAATTTTCTCATTCTGTGGGTTGTATCTTCCTTTTGTTGATGGTTTCTTTTGTTGTACAAAACCTTTTTATTTTGTTGTGATCCTAGTTGTTGATTCTTTGTAGTATTTCCTGTGCAATCAGGAATTTGTTTATAAAGTCTTCACCTATACGTAGATCTTCAAGATTTTGACCTTTCAGCAGATAGTTTCTGTTTTAATATATAGATCTTTGATCCATTTTGATTTTAGTTTGATCCATTTTGCATGGTGAAAGATATGAGGCTAGGTTCAATTTTCCACATGTGGAAAGCCAGTGTTCCAAATACTACTTATCAAAGAGACTATCTTTCTTTCAGTGAAGGTGTTTAGGCCCTTTGTCAAAGGCATCAAGTTGCTGAGTGTGCTAAGAGTTGTTTCTGAATCTTCTATTCTGTTCTATTTATGCTCAGGTCTGTTTTTTTTTCTCAATACCATACTATTTTTATCATGGTAGCTTTATAATATAAGTTCAAATCAGGAATCGTGATGCACTCAGCCTTGCTCTTGTTTCCCAGAATTGATTTTTCTATTCTAGGTCTTATCTGGTTCCAAACGAAATTTAGGATTATTTTCTCTAATTCTGCAAGCTATGCTGTTGGCATTTTGATCAGGATTGCATTAAATCTGTACAACAATTTTGGAAATATGACTTTTTTCACTATCTTGGTTCTACCCAAGAACCTACCCAAGAACAAAGGATATCCTTCCATTTTCTGATATCCCATTTGGTCTACTTTTTCAGCATGCTGTAGTTTCAAATGAAAAGGTCTACTATTTCCTTCACTAGATGGATTCCTAGGTATTTCAATTTTTTGCATGCTACAGTGAAAGTTGTTGTTTCCCTAATTTCTCTTTCAGTGTTTGTTATTCGTGTACAGGAATGCTATCATGTTTTGTGTGTTAACTTTGTATCTAGCTACACTGCTGAATTTGCTTATTAAATCTACAAGTCTTTTGGTGGAGTTTTGGGGTCTTATATGTAGAGTATTATGTTATCTGCAAATAAAGATAATTTAACTTCTTCTGTTCCTATCCTTATTCCTTTTATTTCTTTCTCTTTTCTAATTGCTTTGGCTAATGTTCCCAGAACTATATTAAAAGAGTGGTTTTAGTGGACATCCTTGTCTTGTTCCTGATTTTATAGTGAAAGCTTTCAGGTTTAGACTGTTTAGTATGATTATGGCTGTTGTTTTATCTTAGATGGCTTTTATCAGATAGACATAAAGACTATATAGTCCAATTTTCTGCAGGGCTTTTATTAAGAATGGGGGTTGGACTTTGTCAAATGCTTTTTCTGCATCTATTGAGATGATAATGGGGTTTTTTGCCCTTGACTCTGTTAAAATGGTGTATTATATTTATTGATTTGTGTATGTTGAACCATCCCTGCATCCCTGGGATGAATTATATTTGGTCATGGTATATAATCTTCTTGATGATTTGCTGCATTCTATTTCCCAGTAACTTCCTTTTTTTTGTTTTTTGTACCAGGGATCGAACTCACTACCTCACTTTTACCAGGCAAGCTCTTGATCCACTAAGCTAAATTCCCAGCCCTATTTCCCAGCAACTTGTTGAGGACTTTTGTATCTATATTGACTAGGGAGATTGGCCTGTAGTTTTGTTTTTTGGTTGGATCTTTCTCTGGTTTTGGTATCAGGGTAATGCTTTATTCAGGAATGAATTTGAGAGTATTTCTTCCCTTTGAATTTCATTAAATAGTTTGAGACATATCAGCATTTTGTCGTTTCTAAGTGAGGCAGACCATGCAGGGCTCAGGAAGAGAAAAGTCAGGTAGTGACTCCTGAGAATCGGCCATGCTGGGACTGGGAGGAACAGATCAACAAGCCAACTAGCCAGCCTTTCTGGTAAGCCATGCAGACCATTTGGGGCCCAGAAAGAGAAAAGTCAGTGCCTCCTGTGAGCTTGTCAGTGCACAGGTTGAGAACCATCAAATCCTCTTACCCTGTAAACCACCAGCTGGTTTGGAGGTCAGCCTGAGCTGATAGCAACTGAGGTACAAAAAGCAACTGAAGGCTTGTAGTGTTTCATTGAATTTACAGGCCTAGGGCTGGCAGTCTGAGCATCTATAGGGAGGGTAACAGTATGCACATGGGGGGATTTTTTTCTATCTTGTTTTTGAAGTCTAATATTGTTCTCACTGTTTGTTTTGTTCTTATTAATTTTTTTGGCTTTACTGAATATTCTGTTTTGATTGGTTTGATTCTGTTTTGTTTAGTCTGATTTTGCTATGTCTGATGGAATGGACAACTACTGTGAAAATAACAATATATACTATCATGGCCATTGTTGTTTTCCTATTATCCTGCTTTGATGTTCTGTACCAATTTCACTGCTGTGTTTTGATTGGATTTATTCTATTTTGTTTTGTTGAGTTTTATTATCTATAAAATAAAATAAAATAAAATAAAATAAAATAAAAGAATTCAGCAGTGACTCTATCAGGGTCTGGTATTTTCCTTGTTGGTAGTTTTAAAATTACATCTTCAATTGCATTCACTGATATTACTTTATTTAGAATTTTTATATCTTCTTGATTCAGCTTTGGTAATTCATTTGTATCTGCAAATGTGTCCCTTCTGTGTTTCTGATCTTGTTAGAATACAGGTTCTCATAGTAGGTATTGATAATATTCTGGATTTTGGCAGGACCTGTTGTAATTTCACTCTTTTTTCTTCCCTGGTTTTGGTACATTTGATTAAGGGTTGGCGAATTTTATTTAAACTCTCAAACAACAAACCCTTTCATTCATTGATTCTTTGTATTATTTTCTTAGTATCCATTGCATTAATTTATGCTCTGATCTTTATGATTTCCTCCCTTATATGAGATTGGACTTGACTTCTTTTGCTAGAAGTTTTAGGTTCAACATTAGGTTCTTTATTTGACCTTGCTCTATTTTTCTGATATGAGAATTCACCACTATAAATTTCTTTTGTAGGACTGCATTCATTACATCCCATAAGCTTTGATATGTTGTATTGCCAGTATTGTTTAATTGTGGAAGCTGTCTAATTCTTCAATTTCATGTGGGATCCACTGGTTGTTCAGGAAGGCATTATTTAATTTCCATGTGTTTATGAAAGTTTTGTGGCTTCTTTTGTCATTGATTTCAAATTTCATTGCACTGTGGTCTAGATAATATGCATAGGATAATATTGACTCCTTTGCATTTACTTAACTGTGTTTTCTGGTCTATTTTGGAGCACATCCTGTGTGCAGCTGAGAAGAATGTGTATTCTGATGTTGGGTAGTAGAACACTCTGTAGACATCTACTAAGTTCATTTGTTCACAGGTTTGGGTCATTTTTAATATTTCTTTGTTGATTTTTTGTCTAGTTGATATGCCCATTTCAGTGTAGTGACAGTGTAGTGAAGAAGTCCTCCATTACAATTGTGTTAGTGCTTATTTAATTTTTCATTGATGTTTCTTTTATATAGTTGGGTATACTGATCTTTGGTTCATATATGTTTATGATTGTTTTTTCTTCCTCTTGGATTGTTTGCTTGAGAAGTATGTAGTGCTTTCTTTGTCTCTTTAATCAGTCTTCACTGGGAATCCATTTTGTCTACAAATAGAATAGCTGTTCTTGCTTTTTTTGGGGCAGATTCCTGTAATATGGAATATTCTTTTCCATTCTTTGACTTTCAGTCTATGAATTCCTTTTTGAATTAAATGTATTTCATATATGCAGTATATTGTTGGATCTTATTTCTTGATCCATTATGCCAGTCTGTTTCTTTTGATTGGTTCATTGAGACATTTTAAATCGATCATTATAACAGATATGTGTTGACTTATCCTTGTCATGTTATTTTTCTATTGTTGATTCTCTTTCCCCCTCTTTGTTTAATTGCTTGCCTTGCCTGATGGACTTATTTTGTTTGGGCTCATGGAGTTGTATTCCATGTTATTTCTTTGTGAAATGTCCTTCAGAACATTTTGGAGTGCTCACTTTAAGCTCAATAATTTCTTCAGGTGGTCTTTATCATGGAAGTATTTTATTTTTCCATCAGTTCTGAAAAATAATTGTGTGGGGTATGTCAATCTGGATTGGAGGTTGTTTTCTTTGGGGCTGACATGCCTCAAGCTCTTGTTGACTTGAGGGTTTGTGTTGAGAAGTATGATTGATTCTGTTGGGCTTTCCTTTACAGTTGATGTGTTTCTTTTCTCTAACAGCTTTAAATATTCTATTCTTGTGTTGAATTTCTGAAATCTTGATGATTATATTCCCTGGCATAGATTTTTTTATTATGGATAATTGCAGCTGTGTATGTCTCACTTATCTGCATGTCAAATTATTTTATGTGCTTGGGAAGTTTTCTTTTTCTTTTTTTTCTTTCCTGATTTATTTATTTATTTTGAAAAGAATACAACCAAACAAAATAAAACAGAGTAGAGTCAATCACAACAAAACAATGAACATGCTACATGACTTCTAAACAGGGTAAAAGGTAGTTAATAATGACTACCATAATGCCTCTTGTTATCTTCAATATAACTGCCCATACCATCAAGGGTAAATAAAATCAAACAAAATAAAACCAGTAAAAAACAAAAACAAAACAAAACAAACAAAGCAAAACAATGTAAGCAATACAGAACTTCAAGATACTAGTAAAACAGCAGTGGCTACCATAATGTTTCTTGTTATCTTCACAATAGTTGCCTACACCTTCAGACATATTACAATCAAACAACACAGAATAGAGTAAAATCAATCAAAACAAACAATGAAAGCAATACAGGGTTTTGAAAAAAGATAATTGGACATCCTTGATGGCTGCAATTATATATTTTGTTATCTTTAAAATAGCT
>RJWT010030477.1:0-14633 GCA_004365215.1 Cuniculus paca | reverse complement strand
TACACCTGCCCTGGGGGGGGGGGTCTGTGTACAGTACAAGGGAGGAGAGGAGGCTTGCTTTCTCTCTTTTGCTCTGGCTGCTGCCTTGAAGTATTGCCTCTGTGCCATGCCACCCTGCCTTGGAGCCAGCTGATTATGCACTGAAATCTCCAGAAAGTATAAGCTAAATAAACCATTTTTTCCCTAATTTTGGGTGTCAGGTATTTGTCTCAGCAACGAGAGAAAAGTAAGCAAGACAGACACGGCCAAGCACAGGTTCTCCAAATGGCCATTCTTTGCCTTGTAACTTATTAGATGAAATGTTTTCCCCCACTGATCAATCAGAACAAAGTGCTTGTTAAACAAATTTGGTTAAGGTTTTCTCTTTCCACCAGCCCTTGAACATTAGCTCATCTTCAGACTGAAACAGCAGACAGCTCCTGCCTGACCTCCGGGTAATCTGCCTGATCTACTTTCCAATCATGCCACCCTCCAATCTCATTTCCTGTACTTGCTGTTTTGAGTCTTATTTACACCTTGTTGCCTATTCTTTGAGAGTTTGCAGCTCATATGGTTACAGCATTATGTCTATTGCAGTAATTGCACTCCTCCACTTGATACAATCTTTTTGGAATGAAATCTTTCCTCACTAAGTTCAGATTTTTTATTTGACATATTTATTCTCACATAGAAAGCACTTGATAAAAATTTAAACTGTGGTTGCTTTTAATAGTTTTGGAATTCAATATTTCTAATTAATAATTCCAGTTTTCCTATTTTATTCTTCCTGTGAACTGCAGATATTCTTGTACTCACTTTATATTATATTATCCTTGAGACTTTTACAGAAACCATAACAAATGTCATTATTGTATGATTACACTTTGAGTTTTAAAGGGCTTTTCTGCTTATAATTACTTCTTACTATGATTATTTACATATTTTCCACTGGTTATGTAAAAACTTTACTAAACTTTAAAGTTTTTCTGTTTTTATTTATTCCTACACTGAATCAAAGAATATTTTTAAATATTTTTACTTCCTAAATAATGTACTAAAAATCAGTAAATATGAATAAAAATAAATGGACTCTAATCTTTGGCATTAAGGATAACTCTTATTGATATTGTGAATGTTAACTCACATCTTCACTGATAGACTCATGAAAAATTGAAAGAAAAATAAAAAATAAATGTCAGTAAAACCCTCAATTAATGTCACACTGAACTTGTGAATTTATCTCCTTTACAACTAAATCTCCATTTACAGAAGAGAAAAGGAATTTTTAAAAATTCATAAAATTAGGGAACAAAAAGAACATATGAGGAGCCTATTGCAGATAAGAGGTAGCAACAAGTTTCAAAAGTTAGTAAACACATGGATATTAGCATAAAACACAGAAAAAGGAAGCAAGAAGAAGTAAGCAAATTGGCACAACAATTGCTGGAAATGCTCAGGGGACAGAGTAACTCTATGAAAACACTGACAGGTAGCCAATAGTGGACTCCTTGGAAGGAATTAAAGGTAGTTCAAGGTCCAGATGTCCACTCAGCAGAAAGACACTTCAGTGACTGAAAGACTGGAAAAGAGAGAGGTTTCAACCAAGCCCAGTTAAGGTCAAGGTCAAGAGGCCAACTGAGGTTAACCAAAAGCCTATATCTCAAGGTGAGAAACCACTGGCTCCCTTTCCCTTTTAGCTCCCAGGAAGTTGGCACAAGCAATTGAAAGGATCTCTCTCTCTTTCCCTCTCTCTGTCTCCCTCCCCCATCCTTGGGATGCTCACCTGCTCAGGAAAAAAGACCTATAGATATTGGAATTTTAGGGCCCAACTCAGCACCCTGCCATGTCACATGAGCTTCACCAAATCCGCAGTCTTTCCATGCATGCAGAACTTTCACAAATGTTGTTAGCCTTCCAGCTCTGGATGATTTATCAGCCAAGCTTCAGAGATGCATAAGGAAACTTTCCAACAAGAAGACAACAAAACAAATCTATAGAGAAAAAAATTAACCAAGAAGAAATGAGAAAACTAGGAAAGGAGAATTAGAATTAACATTTTCAGAGAGAGTTAAAAAAAAAAAGACATTGCATCTGTGAGGAAAGAGGTGAGATATTATTAGCAGTAACTGAGAGAGGTACAGTATGATACATGTGAAAGGTGCAAGGAAGAAAGGGACTGTCATAAGTCTCCAGAAAGAGAACAAACGGGCCCCCCCGCACACAAAACATTTTTTTTAGATTTTAGAAATAATGCTAAGAAATCGAACATTCAAGTATCAGCCCAAAACATAAAGGTCAGAGAAAATGGAGGAGGAGATTTAACAAAGGTAAAGTAAGAAACTCCCCTGGACAGAGGATCATGGCTTTTGGGTTGAATGGACTCATAGAGCTCTCAGATGAGTAAATGAAAATGACCCAGACCAAGCACAGCAATATAGAATTACAGAACTCCAGGAAATATTTCCTGGGAGACATTCCAAGAGAGAAGAAACAGATTTTATGTGAAGCATCAGAATTAAAATGTCTCTGGACTTAATAGCAATAGTTGCAGCTGGACGATGAAGTGGTGTTTTCAAAATGCTGAAAGAAATCATCTTACAATCGACAGATTTGATACTAAGCTTAGTAAGAAGACTTGACAAAGTTCTTTCTCAGTATGAAACATCAGAGTACACTCTTTCACCAAAATAATGAAATAATCCAAGAAGGAAGAAGACACGTGATCTAGAAAATAGCACAGAAAACACAGAGGAGAACCAGAATAGATTTCAAAAAGGACCAGCAATAGAGGTAACAGGTCACTGCAGTGTAGCAGGGTTGGCAGATTTAGACAACTCTGAAATGCGGGACTTCTCTAGTAAAACAAAACAAATTGTTAGCTGATATGGTTGAAAGAACTCAGCAGAGATTGAATCCCATCATCTGCTGAGGGTGAATTACTGAGAGGGGAATAAACACCATCCCCAGCCAGCCCGAGAGTAAGGTAGAGTTCTCCAGCCTGCAGCCCACTCTATCCCCCATCCCTGGTTCCTATTTTCTCTACAGGAGTTGTGCACAAGGTTATAGCATTGCAACAACAGTTTTGGGCACACAGAGTGGTACCATCTGCCTTTGCAAGGAGGGACCTGAGAGAGGACCTGGGACCATCTAGGCAGGAAATCCTGGAGTCCTGGATACAAGGGCAGGTAATATAGGCTTTAGGTAGGGATGTATGTCTCCTTTCAGCCCCTAGGTCCTGTGGATCTCTGACTGCGTAGAGAAGGCAAGACGGGAAAGCCAGAGTAGGTCTAAAGCTCATGCCCAAGAATAAGGGGGCCCTTATTTTCTGAATCAACAATAGAACTGGATACTCAGAGCATTAAATAGATTCTTATAGAAGGAACTAGTTACTAAATGGAAGGCAAAATATTGTACAAAAAGGAGAACATAATCGGGTTTATTTTAAAAACATATTTCAAATGTCATTAGATTTCTAATGTGGCTCAACAATTAACAATATTTATACAGTCCCAATACTCTCAATAATACTGATTTAACTCCACATTGTGATTCAATTATTTGAAGAGCCCAGAAAGAAGCAAAATTTATATACAAGATGAGATTATACTTCACTTATACTATGAAAGCAACTAAAATAATCAAATAGCAGTATCTGCATTTTCAGAATATACAAGTAAATGTCAGAAGATACAGTTAAGCTTGTTGAAGCTGTTTGCCAGTGATCAAGGAAATCAGAGAGAGAGATGGAAAGTAGGGAGATGCTGTCTCCGGTCAAAACACTTATTATTTGACTACTAAAGGAATTTACATTGTTATGCTGGTAAAATAAAAATTAAAGAAAAGTCATTAAAAATAAATACCAAAAGTGAATAAAAAAGAACACAGAAGAAAGACAATTTTTTTTAAAAAATGAAAATAAAGGCAAACAAAATTTAAAGAACACAGATGTCCTATTCTGACACAACAATGAAAATTCTACTTTATACATGGCATACCATTTGATGAAGCTTCAGTGCATTATCATTCATTAATGTAATTGCTTTAATTTATTCCTCACAACTTTCCTTCAAGTTAGTCTATGAGTAACATTTATCAAATGACCAAAATAAATGAGGTGCAGGATGAGGATAGAGGGTAGTTAATAAAAAAGATAAACTTTTGCTTCCAGGAAATTTCTTCCCTGCTAAGAGACCATGAACATAAGTAGAAAACATGAAAACACAATGAGATACACATGGAAATCTATCACACCCAATTGGAAGTGGACATACATGCGAGAGAGTTTCTAAGTCATCCAGAAATTTGTAAGCCAGAGCAGGTTTTATGGAAGTAAGGAAGTACTCTAATGGATTTATATACATTGAATGAAGAAAGAAAAGACAGTTATGTGATGTTAATAAGGGAGGTAGCAAGAGTGAGACTGGCCAGGGCAAGGTGCACAGGAATGACAGGAAGATACACCACCTCATGGACCTAGCTCTAACCTGCCTATGTGGCTCCTGCCCATCCAGTGCCCACATTTCAATCTCCAACTAAGCCAAAGAACACGGTCCATTAGGGAAACAATGATCATTTTTCCCTCCTCTTCATCTTTATCTGGGGTTCTTCATTCTTATTTGGGGTTCTTTTCAGCTTTTCAGCCATATGGTTCTATCCAAGCTAATCCCTGAATCAGCAGGCAGGAAAAATGAGGCCTTTAACACTGACTTTCAGTTGGAATTTCTGCTTTACCTTACTACAAGTATGGTTTCTAGCAAGCTTACAACTTCCCACAGCCTATTTCTTTACCTTCAAAATGGACACATTACTTAACTCGCAGAATTCTTTGATGAATGGAAGATAATATATAAAATGTACTCATCAAAGAAGAGCCAAGAAAGTCATAGTAACTGCTGCTATTACCAAGATTATTATTGCTCATAGAAATATGCTTTCCTCAATTCAAGATGCATATATTAAGAGTAGGAACTTTGTCTTTGTCTCTTCTCGGTGTGATAGTGCTAGGCACATACAGGATATTACTGAGTCCATATAGATTGATCAAGCCAGGGAAGGCACAGTCTACTGGCTAGAGAAGGAGAATATTGAGGGCCAACCTAAATATGATACTCTGAGCTAGCTATAGGGAAGTGGATCATATGAAGTCTTTGCTCTTTAAAGTGTCTATTTAAATGATAAACATTACTAAAAGTATTTGAAATTGTCTGTTTATTGCTGTACGCATTAATAAATAGAAATGTTAAATAAGGTTCTGGATGTCAAACAATAAAGTATTACCATGACAACTAGAACCCTGTACCAGTAACTATATGTGTTTATGTTCAACATTGAATATGTTTTAAGTTGTCATTTAGATTATTGCAAGATGCTATTTATTGTAATGTATATAAGCAAAGTCTTTTTAACTAAAGAAAAAAGTTGGCTTGATTCTTGACAGGGTCCACTTGGAATTCGCTCTACATTTATTGAGGGTTTTGGTCATATTCACATGTATATCCAGATATGTTCATATTTGTGAATTTCCCTTTTCTCTAGTCTAAAAGATCTATTTCAGCTTACTCAGCAATAGCGTGAATATCATATTCATGAGAGTTGCTAAACTGAAAATCCTTTAACTGAACTGAACCATGTTTCTAGGGTTTTCAAGTATTAAAAGATATAATCAGCATTTTTCTGACCACATTTATTATGTGTAGCGAAATCCTCCTAAATCACCAAAGGAAAATGCCTTTGAGAGTATTTGAATGCTAAGTCTATTTTAAATAGAATATCAGCTTTGGAATTTCTGACCTCACTTCTTCTTCCTTCTCTTCAACAAATACTTATTATAGCACTTAGCTATGTTGGATGATCTGCTTTATGCCATAAAGAATACAAAAATTAATAAAACTTGGCTTCTGTATTATATTGTTTAATGGCTACAAATTCTTCTCATGTCAAGTGATGTCCTCCTCTGTATGTGACTAGTCTGCCCTTGCCCCATGCAGCAGCAAAATCCTTCAAACTATTCTGGCTACTTGATGTATTTTGACAACTAGAATGTAGTAGAAGGAGGTGTGAGTGCCAGATCCATGGTCTCAAGAGATCTTATAGCTTTTGCTGTTCTGTCTTGAAATCTTATGCCTGTGATCCCATCTAGCAATCTAAGATCAAGAACTGCATGTAGCCAGGTCTCCAGCGTTCCAGCTAGGCTTCCCTATGGCTGACCCTGCACCAGAGTGCAGCCATGAGGGAACAGGAGAAGGCACACAGAGCCACTCAGTCAAGTCACAGAATCACAAGAAACGATAAAAGAATGCTGTTTTAAGTAATTAAATTTTGCTACAGCTTACTATGCCCAAAACAGATCCAAACAGATACCCGGAAGTGGGGTTCTTGCATAGTAAAACTTTAAACATGGGGCAGTGGTTTTAGTTTTGGGTTGTGTGAAAGCTGAGTGGCAGTGAAAAGGCTGTAGAAAGGCTGGAAAAGCAGTAAGAAAATTGCTATTAAAAGCTAGAGAAAGACAATCCATTTATGGAGTGATGGAGCATTTGCAAAACTATTTTCTGAGGTACTGCAGAGCACAGAGAATGTTCCTAACGAGCTTGTGGATCTGGCAGAAAGTTGACAGTGTCAATTGGCACTTTGTGCAGTGTATGATAAATGATGTCAAGAGAGAGATGAACTAAAGAAGGAAATTTTCAGTTTGTGAGCATGATTTAAAGAAAAGTAAAAAGTTCAGGATTTGTTGGGTTAGAAATTGAATTCTTTCATACTCTCAATGTGTCCAGCTAACAATTATCTACATACAGCATGGTTTCAATATGAACACCAAACCAAGGATGAGACTCTCGAGCCTTCCTTAAACTTCTGAAATTCTTAAGATAGTGCAAGGCAGACACATACACCTAGACACAGAAGCATCCAAAAAACCTCAAGGCACTGTCACACAGCAGTTAGCCTACAGAAAAATTTGTTTCATACATGGTTTACAGAGCGCAGTATGGATGGAGAAAAGATTCATAAGAAACTCACAATGTTTTAGGAGAGATGCACTGATGAAAACATTATAGATTGGATTAAAATAGAAACACCTTGAATCTCAGAACCCCACTTAGTTGCAAATTCAAGCAACCTTTTTAGCTTTATTGAGAAATGATGGACCCATAAAATTATATATATTGTTGGTATACAGAATGGTGATTTGACATATTATATGGCACTGTAAAATCAAGTCAATTGACAGTCTGTATTCCCCTTACTCTCTCTCAGTTCCTGTAAGAATATGTGTAAGAGTGTGTGTGTGTTATGTACATGAACCAACTCCACACAAGGAATGTAAACATTATGTATTGCAAATGTGTACAGAAAAGGGAAGAGGATCAAGAGATGGGGGAGGGGAGGGTGAAGGAAGGGAATGGATATGAGAAGATAATGTGGCAGTTTAGACACAGATCTGGTGATCAATAGTTTTTGATTACAAGATGCTACACCACAGTAACCTTGTCCACTTCTGTGTCTAGAAAAATCTGTGGGATCACAGACTTTGAGCTTGATGCTGAAAATTGTAGTGAGAATTCTGTGGGCCTAGGAATCTACTTTGCATAGCAGAGGAATGTGAACTATTTTGGCCAGAGAATGGATGCTTGTAAAAAAAAAGTTTTGACAATTTCTACCATCCCACATGTCCATTTTCAGTGTCACTTTTCTATCTCTCCCATCAAGAAGTGAAAAGACTTTCTGGCTTTTTAAAATTTGGACAGGCTTCACTACTTGTTTGGACCAATAATATATGAGAAAATGACACTGAGGAAATTTCAACCTCAAAAGACCTCTAACCTTTGTCTCTGTCCTCTTGAAGAACTGTTCTGGGAATACCAGGCCATAAAAAATCCTGGGATGAAAAAATAGCCCAGCCATTCACCTATTCTAGCTGGACCCAGTGCCCAAGTGACAGTACTTCTACTCCCAAAAATTTGCATCCACATGAGTAGAAAGTAAATCCAGATAAAACCTGAGAATAACCACATAGCCAACTCAATAATGCATCTTTCAGACATAAAGTTTTGCAGTAGTTTGTTATGCAGCAACATATAGCTGAAATAGTTCTTATTCTTTAAGTGCTTAAAAATGTTAGAGAAGAGAAAACACACTTAAGGATGCATTAAAGGATGATTGTGCTAAGTATCACAAGAGATACAGCACTATAAGGGGAGTCTTAAATTTCTTTGGAAATAGTCTATAATGAAGGCTATGTTTCAATTGAATATTGGAGCACGTTTAAGTTAGAGGAACTATGAGCAAAGATCTTAAATTTTCTCGAAGAGGAGGGGGGTCACTGTCTTAGTCTATTTTGTAGTACTATAACAAAACACCTGAGTGCAGGTTCCTTTTAAGTAAAGAAATTTGTTTGACTCAGTGTGGTGGCTACAAGTTCCTAACAGCATGGTGCTAACTTCCTGGGGAGGGTCCCCTTAGTCACTACATGGCAGAGAAACAGAAAGGGAAATGGCCACACACAGAAAACAGCAAACATGTGGGTGACCTCTGTTCATAATAGGTGTTCTCATGAGAATTAATTCACTTCTGTGAGCTGTAACCCAGGCTGTGAGTTCCTCCAGTAATGAAGGTTGAGCCCTGTGACCTAAATGCTTTCCACCAGGCCCCACCTTTTCTAGGCACCTCTCCACCACCACCATTGTGACCAAGCTTCCACATATGGGCTTGTGGAGGACAAACTACAATCAAACCACAACAAGCATGAATTCCCTGTGTTGATCATTTGAGGTGAGAAGAACAGGAGTGGGCTAAGGAAGATGAGAAGAACCATTCTGCTTAACCAATTGTACATTCTTCTGTTTGCAGAAGAAAATAAGAGCTACCAACCCTTCGTATTCAGCCAGTAACAGACTCCCCTTTTCTTCATTGTTTATGAAGCCAAGCTAGACAACACCCTCTTTGATGGGCTAGCGGGATTTTGACACCACTAAAAGCACCAGGAGTTCCTCAGGTTTACTTCTTGTGCAAACTTGGCCCATCATACAGAGGAAGTCATTCAGTAGCAAGGGGATATTTCTGTTACTAATTATCATTCCCTCCTCCTTCACTTGAGATGAGAATTCTTGGAATGATGGCTCTAATTTACAGTCAAGGTACAGTTTCCTCCATCTTATGTTAATTAAGATGTGAAAGAGCTTGCCAAGGAATTATATCAGACTCCAACAGGCCCTGCTACATTTCCATTCCACGTATCTGTCTATAGATATTGAAGAAGAACACATCTGCTTATGTATATATGTACAGAATATATTACTGGATACTTAGGCACCTGGAGGATTTAATCATTTATTTAATATATATTTAACAAGCGCCTAATATCTGCCAAGGCTCTCCTGTGGGCTTCGGATACATGAAGGAACAGAATGTACAAAGATCTCTATTCTATTTTGAGGCGTTTATATTATAGGGAAGCTGAAATGGGGGTAAAGGAAGGATGATCATTGAAAACTATATTAACCAAACATAAAACAGATAACTTTAGACATTGACAAGTATATAGAAAAATAACCAATGGAATTGGAAATCAAGAGCACAGTGGTCAAGGAAGGTCTCATTAAGAATACGCATGGGAGCACAGTTGAAAGAGGAAAGAATCAGACGTTTTCTCCTCTAAAGTAGGTTTACAGAAAAAAAAAAAAAACAAGAAAAAACACTTGAAAATAAAATACAGTGGTACCTCAGTTCACAAACATGTCTGGCAAAATTTTGCTTTTGTGAACTCAGTGCAGTTGACAAACATGGATGTGGCCATCTTTTCCAGAATCCTGAAATTAATTAAGTTCATGAACTGATGCACCACTGTGCCGTATAAGTTTCTCACTTATCCTAAAAGATCTCAGAATATTTCCTCTACAAACCTTTAAAAAAAACCGAGGGTCATTCTAGTAGGAGCAATTGCATAGACTTATAAAGGTTCACATTTTTGCTGAATAAGAAAGCAGACAGCAATCAAGAGCAATATGGGAAAGGTTTCCTGTCACTAAGAAATGCTTTAGTTAGAAAAGTTAATGTAAGTTATGTTCCAAGAAAACTAAATGTCAGGATAATTGCTGTTAGCACAAGCAGGAGGACTTTTTCAGTATCTGAAAGGAAAAGGCAGAAGAAGGATCACAGGAGAAAATCTGAGAGACATGCAGAAGGAAATAACCATGTCATTCAGAAAAAATAAAATTTTGCAACAAAATCAGGTTGTTCTCAAACTTTTCAGCAGCCAAAGTGCTAGAAGAGAGGATGGCAAATCACCACAGAACTTGAGGCTGAAGTCTGAGAACCCACACCCAGTCAAGTCACCCTGTGCATAAGAAGACAACAAAAGTAACAGCTCAGCTATGCAAGCACACAGGATTCTACTCAGTGGCAGTCTTCCCACGAAGTATTACAAAATCTAGGCCAGAACAATGAGAAGCACAGCAAAACTAGGCCAGAATGGGAAAATCTCGGTAGAAGGACAGGTGGCGGGGGGAAGAGTGATAAACAAAGATGAGTTTAAATGTTTTAGTACATTTTAATTAGCAATATAATTGATTACCAATGTGTATTTTTAAATTGAATGAATTAATTATTTTTGTTTTTAATTTAATACATAACAAATTGTGGACTCCACAATCAGAGAACATAAAGAGGAACTAAAGCAAGAATGGTAGAGTACATTGCAATATCACATTTCTTTTCTCCCATGGAAGATGATAATATGATCTGAAATTTTGTGTCCTCCAAAATTTCATATACTGAAATCCTCCCAAGGTTGCAGTATTAGTAGATAGGGCTCTCAGGAGGTGATTCTATTAAGAGGGCCCCAGGGGAATTAGTGCCCTTTGAAAAGGGGCCCGAAGAGCCCATGTGGTGGTGCACACCAGTGATCCTAGCAATCTGGAAGGCTGAGGTAGGAGGTTCAATAGTTCAAGCCCTGCCTGGGCAATGTAACAACTTAGTTAGACCCTGTCTCAAAATTTTCAAAAAGGGCTGGGAGTGTAGCTCAGTGTGAAAGCCCTCCACATACATGAGAAATAAATTTCTCTTGCTTATAAGCTACTGAGTCTATGGTTAAAGCAGCTTGAATGGACTAAGACAGATGTCTTTTTAAAATATTACTAAGGTATCACTTACTGTAAAAGCTAATTTAATACAGACCTAGAATTGTCTTTGAAAAATCTGACTAACTGCTACTAACATTAAAAGCACAAAGTTTATTCTTTAAAGTTTTGCCCCCAAAATAGCAAATAAAAATAAATGTATAGAGAAAAAAATGAATAAGCACATAAATGGCAAAAAGAAAAAGCATTAAACAGCAACACTCTTAAGAGTTATAATTTTGTAAAACCACATCTAAAATAAAATAATTCAGAAAACTTTGAAACAATTAAGGTGAACAAAGATTGAGCTGATAACTCCAAAAAAAGAGATGTAGATGGAGGCAAAATTTTAATTATCTAGTAAGTCAGATGCATAAAAAATAATAAATAGCACAACTTGATACATATAAAAATTGTAATTGTTGTTGAGATAAAATGAATAATATCACACTCATAGGAAGCAACCCTACAGAGAGACTGATAAAATATGATTACTGTAGAAGAATTTGACAGTTATCGATCTATGACAAACTACACAGGCAAAAATAATTAAAGATATAAAAGTTTTTGATAGAACAAGGAACAAATTTATCAACATATTTAGAATGGTATGATTATATGCAAGAGACCCAAGAAAACAAGAGACTTAAATAAGGTGACTAAATACCAAATAAATATACAAAAATATATATTATGTATTAGAAATTCTGCTTAAGGTGACAGAATGAGTTCATGCCATAAATCAATAACCTTTCTCTAACTAAATAAAATTGTGAAATAAATACAATTTGAAAACATTAATACATAACTGATATCAAAAGTAACCCAGAGCAATCTCTAGCAATAGCAAATAAGCAGGAAGGGCCAGGAAGAAAGGGACTTGGAAGTTTTATGGAACAACTGAGTCTGATCTACCTCTAAAAGGTGAGGGTTCAACACTTACATTGTAAAAGAGATGAAAACCAAGGCCTTGGGGCTGGAACTGCAACTGTTTCACCACACGAAAGGAGGAACTGGAAAATGAGGACTCTTAATTTCATTGTTTCCTAGGGACAAAAAATATTCTTCCTGCATGTCTTTGGGTATGACATAAAATAAGACTTTCACCCAGCTCTACTGAAGAAAAGAATGATTCCAAACTAAAAATAGTCTTTAATGTCTTTCTGTTCATACACATGCATATAGATTCCAATTTCTGGTATAGAAACCTGATACTAGGAACCAATCTGAAAATGGGTTCAGAATTAATGAGGGCACAAAAGAGGCACAGGAGATAACACACATGGAAACTCTGTAGGAAATAATTCCCGGGCCAGGGATCTAGCTCAGTGGCCTAAGCACCTGCCTGGCAAGCGCAAGGTCATGAGTTCAATCTCCGGTGCTGCAAAAAAAAAAAAAAAAAGGAAATAATTCCCACCAAAATGAGATCATAACAGAAAACCCAAAAAAGTTTGATGCCAGGATAGAGTCAGCAGTCATGGAGATGAAAATGGCACATAGGGCTCCAGCAAACAGAACAATCTGAAAGAAAATTTAAAACTGTGCACATAAAATATTCAGATATAAAAACAATAGCATACATTACACAGGAATAAAACACTGTGGAAAAATAAGTAGATTTTAAAAAATTAAATGGAAATTATGAGAATGAAAACTACAGAAATTGAATTGGGGAAGTTGAGACATGGTCTCAATATGTATTTCAGACTGACCTGGAACTCATTATGTAGCCTAGGCTGATCTCCAGCTCACAATGATCCTCCTGCCTTAGCCTCCCAAGTGCTGGGATTATAGGCGTGTGCCACCATGCCCAGCCTAGAAATTGAATTTAAATGACCAGCAATGCCTTTAAAGAAAACTAAGAAATTAAAAAATGGAACTGAAAAGTTCTCCCAGAATTCTTCTCAGAAAGATAAAAATGTGGAAAATATGAAAGAAAAGTTAAAAGCCTTAAAAATAGAATGATAATTTCCAATAAAAGACAAGTGAGAATTTCATATGGAGACATCGAAAATTATAAAGGCAAGCCAACAATGGAAGAAATGAAAGATTTTTTTCAGAATTACAGAAACTTTTGAGCCCTAAGTTTGACAATCTGAATGTTTCATAAATGCTGCAATTTCTAAAACTCCTTGAAAACGGGAACTTCTTTTTGTTCACCTCTGGGCTCCTGGTATCTAGAAAACATGTAGCAAACAGTGGGTGCTCAGTAAATATTTTGAAACACTGAATAAAAGGAGTGAAATGGAGAGCATATCAAAGACCAAGCATGATTTAAAAGTGAACAAAAGAAAACAAAACACCTTGACACACGGCTGAACTCCACAAAAAGAAAATTTAAAAGAGAAAAACCAAATTACTACCTGTAAAGGAGTTGCAATTAGACACTTGTGGCTATTACAGAATTGCTGTGAAATGGATTGATGGCCCTATCCCAAATGTGTGCATGTAACGATAAGCATTTTTGCAGAGGGAAGTCCCTACGTGGGATAGAGATTGAACTCAGGGCCTCCTGCACATCATGCAAGCACTCTACCACTGAGATAAATCACTAGCCCTTTGGATTTTTTATTTTGAGACTGGATCATGCTAAATTGTCTTGGATGGCCTAGAATTTGTGAACCTCCTGCCTCAGCCTCTCAAGCAATTGTGATTACAGGCATGCACCACTGTGCCCAGCCCAACACTCTCTGTAAAGTAAACACAATGCAGTTAATTAGTATTTTCAAAACGTTAAGGAAAAATAATTTTAATCTAGAACTGTATATATGGCTGAGAGTAAAGAAGAAATAACATTTTAAATAAACAAAGGTTGTTGAAAGAGTTTACTAACCATAGTACCCCACTTCAGTAACAATGAAATAAACCAATAGAAATATTTATCAGTGAGTAAAGAGACTGGTAAAACATCTTGGTAAACTTGACCCAGCATTAATTGTAAGCAATAATAGCAATAGTAATTGTAGGCTTGGATAAGTGGTAGAATTAGAACAATGGATAGCAGTAATTTTAAAGAGATGTCAGAGTGAAGTTAAAGCATTTTTTAGGTGAGAACAGAAAAGTTAATCTTGTAATTTCTACCAAAATATGCTGGTAAAAATATCCATATCAAAATGTTGGAACTAGAAGTGAAAAACTTCCTAACTAGTAGAATGGAAATAGGGGAAAACAGGATGAAAATAAAACTTGATGAGAATAGAAAGCAGTATTCAAGGGCTGGGGTATAGCATGGTAGTAAAGTACTTGGCTAGTATTCAAAATATCCTGGGTTCAATCCCTAGCATCACCAAAACATGGGAGGAGAGGGTTGAAAAAGGATTTGCATGATAATCCATTGAACTGTGAGACCGGAGAGGTGAGCACTCCTAGACTCTGATGGGAATAGAGATTGGAGCAACATTTCTGGAAATAATTTAACTATGTGTACCAAGAACCATAAAAATTTTCACTGCTCATTAATTCAACTTGGAATTTTTCCTAAGGGAGGAGTAAACAAGATGTGGAAAAATATTCATGCATTCATTATATCATTATTTATTT
>RJWT010030476.1:0-14628 GCA_004365215.1 Cuniculus paca | reverse complement strand
AATATTTCGGGTCCACAATTCATCAACAAAACCACCCAGTTTCCATTGGTTAGTGCTGAGTGCCTGCAGCCTGAGACAGCTGAAGCATTTCATGGCCCTTCTTCCAAACCAACCGCGCCCAAGGCCACCACCCCACCCACGTCACCATCTCCGGCGCCTATCTCAGCATAGTCTGCCTATGTCCCCGCCGACCCGGCTTAGTTTGCCACTCAGATGCTAGCAATAGCAACAAGCGAAGCAGGACAACCACCACCACATTCTAACAACATGTGGACTCTTTATTGTCTGATATGCATCAACAAAGCCGCCCATCCCCACCACCTGCACCTGGGCCTTTCCCCCAAGCAACCCCCTATTTATCTAATTCTAAGGATCCACAGTTTCTGCAGAATGCACCAAAAGTTACTTCTTCTACTTATATGATGATGGACGACAGCAAGAAGACCCGTCCCCCACCTTTTATTTCAGAGGGCTCAAATGTTCAGGAAGCACAGGATTGGAAACCTCTTCCTGGACACACTGTCATCTCACAGTCAGATGGCTTAGAGAGATATGCTACAATACAAGTACCCATTGTTGTTGTTGCAGACCACAAATTCCAGAAACACACCCAGAGTCCCCAGAATGCTAGTCCTCCTACAAGTGGAGGCGATGGCCCCAAGCCACAAAGTCCAGTTTTTCTTTCTGTTGCTTTCCCAGTAGATGTAGCTAAAAAAGGTTCAGGATCTGGTGACAAACATAATCCTTTTGGAAGTTATGGTATTGCTGGAGAGATTACTGTGACCAGTGCCCATGTTCGAAGAACAGAATCTTAAATTTGGTAGGTAAATTTTCCTACCATAATAGAGGTCTTCATATACTTGAGTTCTCAGCATTTTGATGTGTCAACCTAGAGACTGAGATATTTTAAAAAACCGAATTGATATAATAATGAGTCAGGGGCATACTGAATTTTATGGGTTGTCTCCAACTGCCTACTACTTACTAATAAAGGCCCAATATGTGAACCAAGAAAAAATAAAATAAAATAAACAGGGAGTAAAGATTAAAATGAATACTATAGTGCTAAGTTGGAAATGTCAGTATAAACTCATCTTTAGTTTATAGAAAGTGATAGATACAGAAATATGTGTGTGTGAGCATGTAATAGTTACTTTTCTCATTGCTAAAACAAAATACCTGACACCCAAAGTTGAAGGGGGAAAGGTTCATTTAGCTCACAGTTTGTAGAGGTTTTGGTCTATAATCGACTGGGTCCAAGGCAGGGTGGCATATGGCAGAGGGACAACAGTTCATGGCAGTGGAAAACAGCAAAAGCAACAAGCGAGAGACCAAGAAAACAGCTTTCTCTCCCTTATATTGTATCCAGTCTACCGGGATTAGGGTGGTTCCAGTCCAATCAGTGGAGTGATCCAGCAATCACCCACCCTTAATCCCAGCACCCTTAATCCCAGCATTGCACTACAAATCACATTCTAGATTCAGCCTCTGAAAAAAGTCCTAAAATCTGTGACCACATGAGCCTTTCGGGGACCTCTAGACACAAACCATAACAATAGGTTACATATATTTTAAAATATTAAATATATTTCCTAGTTCTATCCCCTGGGAGCACCTGTAAGTGGTGACATCTTAGTAGCAACTCAGTGTCCAGATCATGGTTTCTCAATACCATTCCCCAAAAGAGCAAACTAGGATTCTTAAGAGACATGACTGATTTTAGGATTGGAGTAGGGACAATACAAGATGATCTTGGAGTGTCTTCTGGTGCCAGAAAGGAAATATTTTTTATATAAAGAAAAAATAGACGTGATAATGGGACTGAATTTTTTCAGACCAACACAGGAGTGAGCCTGAAAGGGTTCCCAGTGGCCAAAACTGGAAGAAATTAAGCATTGAAGGGACCAAAAGAGTAATTGATTATAACCCAAAGTATAGAATAAATTTTAATGATTCCAATAAATATAAATAAATAATTGAATAAATAAATAGGCACAAATACTCCATACAAAGGAATCCCAGCTAATATGTAGGTATTCCATTTTCCTGAGTATGACTGTATTTAATGACTTCTTTCCAAAAAGTAGAAAATGCAAAGGAGAAGACAACTTAATAATAGGTGGCACATATACCACCTTAACTAAATGATGAAAATTGACATCACCTTGATGTCATGTTGATATCAAATATCCCTTGATATAATTAGATGAAGAGGGCACCTCACCTCTGAGATAGTCTTCCTTAAACTCCTAACCCTTAGCTTTTAGTGAGAAAATATAAAGCCAACTCAGGTAGTGAAACATTCTGCAAAATATAACTCTCAAGATGGTGAAAAACGAGGAAAGAATGAGAAACTTTCACAGATAAAAAGAAATTGGAGACTTGACAACTAAGTGCAATTCAGTATTACGAATGAGATCCTGAAACAAGAATATTGGGTGCAAAACTGATAAAATGCAAATAAAATTTGTGTAAATCGTAAGTAGTAATGCTACTGTTAGTTTAGTAATGTGGTTTCTTAGTTTTGAAATTACATGGTTACTGCATAGGATATAGTGACAAGCTTTTTTTCATTTTTGTCCTGCTAAAAGTCATAAATTTTTTTCACCTAATCCCTCCCTCTTGTGAAATATTAATATCATGTATATATGCTATAGGTCTGTTTATGTACTTGTGGTTTCTTTGGAGTAGTATAACTTGCTGTTGAAAATGCATGGTGTACAATTAGTCTCTCTACCACCTTTTAAATTTTTCTGTAAGATTAATGTTTTTCTAAAACAAAATACATGTTTTAAAACACACTCCAGCCAGGTGTGGTGGCATACACTTGTAATCCCAGCTCTAGAGGGGCAGAACCAAGAGGATCACTGAAAATTTGAAACCAGAAAATTACTGGAAGGAAAAAAATAATCTTAACATTTAGAAATGAGGGAGAAAAGTTACCTTCATTTGCAGGTGACAGACTCGTATATTTGTGCTGTAAAACTAAGATAGCTGTTGTGAAACTTAGATTGTGAGAAGAGCTTTGTTACAATTAGCTGTATAGCCTGCTTCTGACATACAGTCATGTGTTGCTTAACGTGGGAATAAGGTTTTAGAAATATTTTAGGCATTTTCTGTTATCATAGTGGAAGCATCATAGAGTGTACTTACTCAAATGGAGATGGCTATGTCCTTAGGTGATATAATTTTATCATTGTTGACTGAAACATCATATGGGACATGGCTTACTTTAATTATCTTTTTCTTTGTTCATGTCAGCTATTTTTGGGTTGTTGTACTTAGCAATCTTTGTGTTTTCTCACTTAGGGTACATCAGTGAAGGGTTCCTGCTTGTGCAACATGCCTTGGATAAGGCCATCATGCTGCATCATAGTGGAACTGCTGCAGAAACACTATTTAATAGTGTCAACATTTTTGTCCAGAGATTTCCATACCCAGCACATAAAGTTGATGTATTCAATACAATTGCTATTATTTTCATCCCTGTAATAGTTGCATTTATCTTCTTTATGAATTATCTTACCTTAATTCAGTCGATTGTATGGGAAAAGGAAAACCAGTTAAAGGTAACCCTGCTTTTCTTATGGTACATAGAGCTTCCATAGAAAATGTTGAGATCATGAGGCAGATTTATGTAGAGGATTAGATTATTTCTACCCACTCAAATCTGATAGATGGTATGTTTCAATAGCAACCAAATACTGAGAACTTATATCTCTTGACAATTCTCTACAATCTGTTCTTTTTTCTGCAATTCTTGATATTTTTAGTTACAAAAAAGACTGCTTCAAAGATCATTATGGATAGGATTTAAATGCCAAGTATCCTAAAATCTCTCTGAAACAAAGGATCAACTGATCTCTTTGAATTCTATCTTGATTTTAAATACAGTTCAATTCCAAGATTCTGATTCTCTAATTTTTTTAAGATCAACTTCTGATCTCTGATTTTCTCTACATTATGTCTTATAGTCTTGACACAGAGCATATTGTGTTAAGCAAGAAGCTTCATAGTTCAAAAGTCAGTTGTCATCCATTTAACCAGTGATTCAGTCAATGATTATTAATTAAATTATTTACCTGCTGTGTTTCAGGTACTCTGATAAACCATAGGTTTGAATCTTTTTGAGACAGCTCTTGCTATGTAGTTCAGGCTGACCTTGAACTCACTTGTAGCCACGGCTTACGTTGAACTCACAATGATCCTCCTCCTTCAGTCTCCCACGTGCTGAGATTCCAGTCATACACCACCATGCCTCACTCATAGGTTTGAATCTTGACTGTATTACTCATTAACTCTAGAATATCTTATAACTTTTTTGGCTTATTAATATTACCTATTACCTAACTTTCAGAGTTAATCATACCTAATTTTCAGAGCTGTTGTGGTATTAAGTGAGATGTTACCTGAATTTTTTTTCTCTTCCAAATCACCCATACCTACCGTTATAACGTATAAGTGAGGAAATACATGTAGAGTGTTTAGTATAGAGCTAATAAGTAATAACTATGAGCCATAAAATATAAGTTGTGAACTAAACACAGTGGGACATGCTGTTTAGGAGGCTAAGGTAGGAGGATTGGTTTGAAACCAGTTTGAGCAACTTAAAGAAACCCTGTCTCAAAATAACAGTAAAAATGGTTGAGAATGTAGCTCAATACTAGATCACTTACCTTCCACGTGGGAGGCCCTGACTTCAACCTCCAGAAGCACAAATAACTTGAGCTATAGCGTCAATAACAGCCATTTCTCCATTTTATCTCCTCTCTGTAATCATTAATCATGTCCTTTTCATGATTTCCTTTATCAGTGGCAGCACCACTTTATAGATTAGGCAAGAATTGTCAAAGAAATGTAGTTTCCAGTATAAACAAATTGGCAACTGAGAAACCAGTGCAATGAGACACCATTATACACTCACTAGACATGCTCAAATCAGACAAGACTGGCAATGCCAAGTATTAGTGAAGATATGGAGCGAACTATTTTCATGCATTGCTTGTGGATGTGAAAATTTGTACAATTTTATTGGAAAAGCTTTAATATTAGCTACTAATGATAAATATGCATAACCTGGTATTCAGCAAAAAAGATTTGCATAAAACATTCCTGGAAGCCTAGTAATAATAGCCAATCCTCAAACAACCCAAATGATGTAGTTGTACCATAGAATCAAATCACAGTTTAGATGAACTACAGCCATTGTTGTAGCTGAGTTAATCACGGATGTGGAATGGATTACAGATTCAAATGTGATACCCAAAATTATGAAACTATTAGAAGAAAACTACATAACATTGCCATGGGCAGTCAGTTTTTTGGATTTGACCCTAACAGCTCAGACAACCAAACCAAAAATAGACAAATGAGCCAACTAAGTCTTCTGTACATAAAAGGAAGCAATTAACAGAGTAAAGAGATACCCTATATACATTGGGGGAAAATATTATAATCTGTACATCTGATAAGGAATTAGCATCCAAAATACATAAGAGTAAGGAAACAATCCAATTTTTAAAATGGGCAAAAAGCATGAATACACATTTTGAGTTGACACTTGTATATAATGTACATGATAAGACTCCAGTTTTATCCTTAGGCATCTGGATAGCCAATTTCCCCAGTACCATATACTGGAGAGCCTGTTCTATCCCCATTATTGGCCTGTAATTCTCTTTTCTAATGTTGTCTTTGTCTGGATTTGATGTCGTGATAATACAGGCTTTGTAGAGTGGTTCTTAACTCTGCTGTAATTTTTTGTAAGAGTTGAAGTTTGGTAGTAATACTTTAAATGTTTGGTAGAATTCATTAGTGAAGCTACCACCAGGTCCTTGGCTTTTCTTGGATGACAGACTTTTTTTAATTACTAATTTAATGTTTTATTATGGATCTATTCATTTTGTCTTTTTCTTTGGGATAAAATCTTGGTAAGTTGACTATGTCTGGAAAATTATTCTTTTATTTCTAGTAGTACAGTTTATTGGCTTATTATCCATAGTAATCTATTATGATCCTTTGTATTTCTGTAAGATCAGTTATAACATCTCCTCTTTTATTTCTCTGTTTTTCCCTTATTCTAGTTAAAGATTTGTTGATTTTGTCTTTTTTCTAAATCAACTTTGTATCTGATTTTTTTCTATTATTTTTCTAGTCTCTTTTATTAATTTTTGCTCTCATCTTTCTTATTCTACTAACTTTGAGCTTAGATTGTTCTTTGTCTAGTTCCTTTATGTATAATATTAACTTGCTTACTTGAAATTGTAAGCATTTAATGCTATAAACTCCCTTAAAATTGCTTTTGCTGACTTCTATAAGTTTTGGTATGTTGTGTTTCCATCATCAAGATTTTTTAAATTTCCCTTTTGATTTCTTCATTTAACCATGGTTGTTCAGAAAATGTTTCCAGATATTTGCCCATATTCAAGAACTTTCAAGAATTCTTCCTGTTTAGTTTTATCTTCCTGTTTAGTTTTATCTCGCTATGATCAGAAAAGATAGTTAGTGGTCTTTTTAACACCCCATGCTCTTCCATCGCAGTAATCCTAGTATCTGTTTACAGACCTAACTAGATACAGTTCCTAGACTCTAACACCTGTGGAAATTATGCCAACCCTGAGTTTACTCATCTTTCCTTGCCTTCCCCATAGAAACCAAAATAAAGTTCTTACCCACTTCCTCCCCTCCTTCTATAACTGATCCTGGTGTTTCCCTATGTGGCCCCTGTGTGGCACTGTAGGCTTTTCCCTGTGGATAACTTTTAGTAACAAACTGTCTTTTCAGTGGCAGTCATCATCTCATCTGTTGGCTTCATGATCTTGAATAACAATAAAACTTATATTGAAAAACAAATAGAATAGCTTTTATTTATGCCTTAGTTTCTTTCAACAATAGCTTGTAAATCTTTTGATTCCATTAAGTTTATTAAGTTTATTTCTAAGTATTATATTCATTTTATGCTATCATAGATGGGCTTGGTATCTTTTTTTTCTTTTTCGAATTGTCAGTTGAATGTGTAGAAATGCAAGTAATTTTTGCATTTTTTTTTATCCTGCAACTTTGTTAAGTTTGTTTTCATTGTAAAAACACAAGAACGTATCTTTAATTTTACTTTTTTCCATTCCAGTTTGAATGTCTTTTGTTTTTCTTACCTCATTACATTGACTAGAATTTACAATTATGGCTAGCGAGGAAAGCAGATGCATTTATCCTCTTCTAGATCTTAGATAAAAAAGCATAATTTTAATATATAAATTTTATTTTATTGAGACTATTTCTTTCTATTCCTACTTTATTGAGTAATAACTTTTAAAATTTTTAAGTCTTTTTCTGCATTAACTTAGATGATAGTTTTTTTCTTTATTCCCCTAATATGGTAGATTACATTGATTGTTTTTGTATATTGAACTCTTCTTGCATTCCATAAATAAATCTTACATGGTCATGTTGTATAAACCTTTTTAGTATGTTGCTGAGTTTGGTTTATTATTATTCTGTTGAGAATTTTTTTCTTAAACATTGATCCATAATTTCTTTTCTTTTTCTGTTCTTTTTTTGTTTTATTTTTGTTTTTGTTTGTTTTGTAGACAGGATCTCACTGTGCAGTTCAGGATGGTCTTGTACTACGTAGCCAAGCAGACCTCAAACTTGTGGCAATCCTCCTACCTCAGCCTCCTGAGTGCTGGAATTCCAGAGATGTGCCACCACATTTGGCCATATTTTCTTTTCTGGTCATGTCCTTGTCTGGCTTAGCTCTAAGGGCAATGTTCATATCAAAGAATGAATTAGAAAATATTAACCTTCACTTCAAAATATTGGAAGAGTTTGAGTGGGGTGTTATTTCTTTGTCTTTAAATGTTTGGTAAGAATTCACTAGCAAATTCTATACATCTAGCCCAGGATTGTTCTTACTGGGTGATTTTTTTATTACTACTTTGATCTCCCTGCAAGTTACAAGTCTATTTCAATTTTATTGTTTTTTCATTATTCATTCTTGATAAATTGTATATTTGTACAAATGTGTTTTATTTACATTATTTGCTTTGTAATACAGTTCTTCATATTCTTATGGCCCTTGTTTATATAAAATCAGAAGTACTGAACTCACTTTTATTCCTGATTTTAGTAATTTAGTCTTCTCTCTGTTTTTTAGTCTAGTCGAAAGTGTTAATTTGGTTGATCTTTTCAAAGGATTGATTTTTCTGTCATTTGCCTATCTTCTTGTTTTATTTGTCTTCACTCTATCTTAACTTCTTTGTCTACTTTTGTGTTTAATATATCATTTTTTTCTAGGCCCTTAACGGTGTAAAGTTAGATGGCTTGAGATTTTTCTTCTTTTTTAATGTAGGCATTTATAGTTATAAATTACCCTATGTACATGGCTTTTACTTATATCCCATAAGTTTTGATATGTTGTGTTCCCGTTTTCACTTATTTCAAAGTATTTTCTACTTCTCTTGGTTATTTTTTCATTAGCTTTTGGTTGTTTAAGGATTTGTTGCTTAATTTCCATGTATCTATGAATGTTCCAGTTTTTCTTTTGCTTTTATTTTCTAGTTTCATTCCATTGTGATCAGAAAAGGTAGCTTACATGATTTTAGCCTTTTGAATTTTTAAACTTTTATTACTACAATTTGCAATACATGATGATTATATTCATCATGGGGAGTTGCCTCTTTCAGTATTACTAAGACTTGTTTTATGGCCTAACATGATTTTATCCTGGAGATGGTCCAGACACACTTCAGATACGAATTCAGTTTTTTGCTGAGTTTCATGTTAAGTATATGTTATTTATGCCCAGTTCATTATAGAGTTCAAATCCTCATTTCCTTATGGATATTCCATTGGTTGTTCTATTCTTGCAGAACTATTATTATAGAACTACTTCCCTCTTAATCTCATTGATTTTTTTTACCCTTCATTTCTTTTGGAGTTCTGATGTTCATACATGCATATGTGTTTATTATTGTTAAATCTGCAACATGCAATGTTTGTCTTTGTCTTTTGTAGGTTTTTACTTAAAATGTTATGCTAATATTAAGACACACTCCAGCTGTTTTTGTTGCTATTTTCATAGAATATATTTTTAATCTTTTTACTTCAGCCCATTTCTGTCATTGGCTCTGAGATTAGTCTCAACAATATCCTCAACCATCTTATCCTAAGTGATATTTGTAGAACACTGTAATTGTAGAGCAGGCATTACTTTCCAGTGCGGTGGATATACCATATACTTGAAATAATATAATGTTTTCTATCATAATAGAATTAAATTACAAATGAAGGAAGAGCAATATAATTAGAAAAAAACAATTATTTACAAATTAAATGAAGGTAGACTATATATATATATATATATATATATATATATATATATATGAGCCACGAAACAAGTCTCAGTTTATAAAGGAACTCAAATAATACAAAGTATGTTTCTGGTATTAGTAGAATGAAAATTAGAACTCAAAACAAAATAATATCTAGGAAAACTCCAGTTATTTGGTAATTAAACAATGATATAAGTTAATATATAAATTAAAGAGTAATTTATTCTTTAAATTAGAAAGTAAAACTAGAAAATATTTTAACCTGTATATCAGTGAAAGTATAACTTACCATAGTTGATCATGTACAACTAAAGCTTAGATTTGAGGAAAAATTTAGCTTTTAATAACTTTTTTAGCAATGAAGACAGTAAGCAGTGACCTCAGAATTTCACTTAAGGAGCTAGAAGTAAAGAGTAATTTAAATAAAAAGATGTGAGGAGGAAGCAAAGAAGAAAATTTTAAACAGAGAAAACAATGGAGAAAATTAATAAAATACAAGATGGATTTATGAAGGTATAATTCTCTTGGTAGACTGCTCAAGGGAACTTATCTCGTAAATACCTGCAGAGCCTTCAAAATATTAATACATTATCCCAGTAATTTTGCAGTTAGATGAAATAGACGAAATTCTTTAAATGCAAAGTTACCAAAAATATATATATGTAATCTGATTAGCCCTATACTTATTAAAGAAACTGAATTCATATTTAAAATTCTTTTCACTAACAAAACTGTAGATACCTGTGTCCCCACCAGGAATACTGCCAAAAACATTTAAGAAAGAAATAGTACTGCTTTCACATGAACTACCTAAGAAAATGAGATTAAACCCTAACACTGTGAGTCTGGCAGTACATTGAAAACAGAACCATACAAAGGTAAACAAAAACTATTTGGCTTACTATCCCTTATGAGCATAAACACAAACAGTGATAATTAGCAAATCCAACAATGTGTGTAGATATAAAAGATTAAGTACATGAAGCCATGATGAACTTTATCCTAGAAAAGTAGGTTAGATTAAAATTAGAAAATTTATCAATGTCATCCACTGTGTTAACATGCAAGGAGAATATCCAGATGATCATTTCACTGTTAATGCATGATCATAGGTTTTTATTCCCACTTTTTTCCTCTTAGTACATTATGGTTTTAGCTCTTATATTTAGGTCTATCATAATTATTGAGTTAAGTTTTTATTATGTAAGCTAAAGGCCCAGATTAAATTTTTTTCCATTTTTACATGTGGATATCTAATTGTCCCACACCACTTCTTCAAAAAGAGTATTTTTTCCTCTGTTGAGTTTTGTTGGTATTTATATAGGTCATTGACAATAGAGGTAGAGGTTTACTTCTGGGCTGTCTATTCCATTCCAGGATACTGTATGTCCTCATGACAGTACAACACTGTTTTAATACTTTTTTTTTGACACGGTCTTGCTATGTATGTAGTTCAGGCTGGCCTTGAGCTCACTATGTAGCCCAGGCTGGCCTTAAACTTCCTGCAGTCCTCCTGCCTCAGCCTCCTAAGTGGTGAGATTACAGTTGTGTGCCACCACACCCAGCAATACTATACTTTTTAAGGGTTTGTTTATTTGTTTTAAAACAAAATAATCATCTATATTAGGTTAATTTCTGGAACTCTACTTTGTCTTATTAATTTGTCTAACCTTACTAAAAGAGCACACTATTTTGATTATCATAGCTTTGCAGTTAGTTTTTTAAATTTTTTTATAGTTAAAAGATAATGGAATCTAAAAATGTAAAACTCAGAGATGAGCATGGTGACACACATGTAGAATTCCAGTACCCTGGAAGGCTGAGGCAGGGGAATTGAAAGTTTAAGCCCAGCCTGAGCAATATAACAACTTAGTGAGACCCTGCCATAAATAAATAAATAAATAAATAAATAAATAAATGGACATATAGGTCAGGGAAATGTCAAGTTCAATTTCCAGTACTGAAAAAGGAAGAAAAAAGAAAAGAAAAGAAAAGAAAGACTCATAGAAGAGAAGCACAGAGTAGAATGGTGAAATGGTGTTCCCAGAGACTAGGAGGAAAATGCTAGTCAAAAAGTACACTCTCACTTAAACAGGAGGAATGTTTTCTGGTGAGCTGTTACTCAGCAAAGTAACCGTAGTATGTTTTGAAATTGGGTAATGTCATGTCCTCCAACTTTGTCTTTCAAGATTGTTCTGGCTATTCTGGGTGAAGTTCACATGAATTTTAGTATATATTTGTCAATCTATGTATAATAACCAGCAGAGATTTTGAAAGGAATTTTGTTTGTCGACTATTTTGAGAGAGCTTATAATATTAAAGATTCTGATTGATACAAATGGAGTGTCTTTCCATTTATTTAGAGTTCCTTTTATTTCATTGAACCATGTTTTATAGTTTTCTGTAACTCTCATACTTCTGTTAAATATACTTTGTCATTTCAATTGTTCATTAAAATTTCTTAAGTAAGTCTGGTTCTACCAGTGATCCCTAGAAAGCTTATAAAGAATCATTTTATCTCTTTTTGTCCTCTCTAGGCAATAAAGTGAACCTATATCCATTTTTAAGAACTTTGGAAAGTACAGTATGCAGATATCCAAAGAGCCTCATATTCATTCATTCATTCATACATTCATTTAGCAAAATTTTATTAAACACCTTGTATATGCTAGGCAGATACAGATAACTAGTCTTGAGGATCCTAAAGCCATAGAACTTAATATTGACAGTAAAATTCAGTAAAACTCTAATTTAAAATAGAGTCTGAATACTCAGGTCATTTATTTGAATCTTTTAATTGTTCTTACGCATTCTTCATTAAATCCTTTTAAAATTCTTTTGAGAAAATTCAAGATACCATGTATCTCTATAAATAACTACTTCTAAAGAAAATAATATTCATAAATATTATTGCCAAGAATCTGTTTCTCTTCCTCTTTTCCTACTAATTTTAGTGCTTGTTTCTAACCTTTATAATTGAATTAAATAAATTTATATCTCTTTAATTCCTCCTTGAAGAGGACCTAATAAGAAAAAGGAGATATTTATTTAAGTGGTTTATAGCATTTTAAAAGAGTGTTTCATATCTTAATGGTATCTGGTAAGTTACTGGAGCAGTGATCTCTGGGCTTGTAAAGATAACAGGGGTCACTAGCTGAACAGTTTAAGTTACTGAACCTTGATTTCTTTTATACGCTGGAGAAAATATTCGACCCATTTTAGTTATAGACATGAAATCAGATAGTATGTAAGAATGTATTTTGAAAACTTAAGGTGCTGTGTGGTTATATTGTTTTTCATATTTGATTTGTGTTAACTCTCCCACAGGAGTTCCAGCTCATGATAGGACTCAGTAGTTGGATGCTCTGGACTGCCTATTTCATCACATTCCTCTTTTTCTATCTTTTTAACATCACTTTTATGTGCATTATTTTGTTTGTCAAGGCAAGTGTCTATTTCACTACACCATGGTACAACTAAAGTTTAAGAGGTAAAACAAAAATACTTTATGACTGTTACGACTCTCAGGTTGCAAAGGAATGAAAATGTGGCTTTTGTTGACTCCACTGTAGAAACACAGGCTGCTTAGTCTCTCAACCACTTTAAATCTACATAGATTAACATTCTGTAAGAAAATGATCTGAAGTTTGCATCTCACTGAGTAGTGTCTTCAGTTTCACTAAATCAACAAAATATTCAAAAAAGTTTTATTTCTCTTTTGTTCTGTCATGATACCACTTAGAGAATGATTAAATTGGCTTCCTGATTATTTTGCTAGATTGAACCTGCACCAGTCTTCCAGTACAGTGACCCAAGTCTTGTCTTCATCTTTTTGCTGCTTTATGCCATCTCCATAATATTTTTCAGCTTTATGATTAGCACATTCTTTGATAAAGGTGAGTGTAATTTCTCCCGTGATTCAGCAAAACTTACCTTTGAAAGCTCCTCCTAAAATTTAGCTGCCACTTTGTCTATGGCCTCTGTTTACATTCTTACTGAAGCAGTAAATAAATGTACATAAAATGATGTGATAGGGAATGAGAGTGACGAAAATTAACATAGCACAGTATACGGTGATAATAGGATCACATTTAGGTGTTCTTTCAAACCTTTAGATGCTACCTCATGTGTGCTATCTCAGTAAGAGATCAGATGCAGATGGTTTATATATACTATATTTTATTCTGTTGGAGGGATATGTTCTATTGGGAGGATTGATGTCTGCTACTATCTGATGATGAGCCTGGTGTATGTGAAAAACAAGAAAACAAAATTGACTCAGCAAGAGAAAGATTTCTTTGGTCTCAAATAATAGACACTGTTTGTCTACTGTGTGTTTGCAATATAGTACCTGACTCAGAGTTAACATTGATGGTAAGGACATAGATATCATGTACGTAAAAATTGATTTTACTTAAAATTCTCCAGAAAAACAACCAATAGGATATATATTATGGGAAATAAAATTTATTATGAAGAGTTGGTTCAAAGGATAATGGAGGCCCAGAAAGCCTATGACCTGCAGTCTGCTACTGGGGGTCCCAGGAAGGCCAGAGATTTAATTCTAGTTTGAGTCTAAAGGCCAGAGATTGAGGAGAGTCAATGGTATAAATTATAGTTCAGAGATATGAGAAGATTGATGTCCTTGCCAAGTCAAGAAGGCAATCAGGAAGAAAAAGGAGAGAATTTCCCTTTTCCCCCTTCTACCTTTTTGCTCTTTCCAGGCTCTTAATAGATTGATAATGCCTGTCCACAGAGGGAGGGCAATCTGAGTCCACAGACTCAAATACTAGTCTCACCTGGAAGTACATTCACAGACACACCAGAAACAATGTTTAATATGCACACTTCATAGTTTAGTCAACTTGATGCATAAATTAGCCATCGTAAGAAGATACACAGAAAGCAATGAAAATTAATGGACCATAGTGCATTGAAGTTCAGGATTTTTTCATTATTTTGTATTTTCTTTAGTTTGAAAATGGTATGTTTGGGTGTAGGTTTTCTGACATTTATCCCATTTGATGTTCTCTGAGCTTCCTGGATTTGTGGTGAAGTGTCTGCCGTTAATTCGGACAAATTATCAGCCACCGCTGTTTCAGTTATTTCTTTGGTTCCTTTCTTCTCATGTTCCTATTTGCATTTTATATACCTTTCTGTAGTTGTCACACAGTCCATGGATATTCTGTGCTTATTTTTTTTCAGTATTTGTTCTTTTTGCTTTTTCAGTTTTTGAAATTTATTGATATAGTTTCAAACCCAGAGATTATTTCTGCAGCCATGTCCCAGATACAAAAAA
>RJWT010030475.1:0-14627 GCA_004365215.1 Cuniculus paca | reverse complement strand
TTTATTTAATCTTTTACCAAACGTTCCAAAATAACGTATTTCATTTGCACTTTTTATGCTGTAAATGAATAGGATATTTTAGGTATTTTTGTATACCTAACTTCCATCACTTAACATTGTGACTGTCAAATTACAACGCTTTAAAATGTAGTTACACTTCACTCATTTTTTATGTAAAGTGTTTCATTATATATTTATGTACACATTTTATTCAGTGGATATTTCTTATTCCTAGCTTGGGTTTATTGCAAACAATGATGCTAGAAAATCTTTTGAGCATATAATTTAATATGCACACACATCAATTCCTACAAGTAGAATTGCCTGCTCACAGAACATTCTTTTCACTAGGTGATGCCACATTATTTATTTTTTAAAAAAAGAATGTACCACTTTTGCAAAGTTCTACCTTTGGTGGCCTGAGCCATGATATGTAATATGTGTTTATTGATTTATTTCTCTTCTATAGCATAACCAAATTTCTCATAAAGAAGAGTTAGATCCTTGTTTGTACCCTTTCTCAGATCAGCTAATTTGATATTTTAGGGTACAAGGATGACAACTCTATAACTTTAGGCATCAATTAAAGAAATGAATATAAGGCTTAAATAGCATTATAAGGACTTGTTCTCATTTTCCCTCTCTCTCTCACTCTCTCTCCCTGTTCTTTCCTTCATCCTTCTTTCCTCTCTTCCCCTACTTCTTGTCCCTTGTCACATCCAAACATCCAGAGTGCCATCTTTCCACCTTAGAAAGCCATGTAAAAATGTTTGTGGTAACCTATCATGATAGATTTTCTCCAGCATATTTTGATTCTTATTAAAGTTCTAAAGTGGAACGTATAAACAACTCTAAACTATGCACTTTCTCAAATTGCGAGGGTTATCACAGGGTAAAGCAGAGCACCCAGACTGACCACTTTACGAAGACCACAGGAGAAGTTCTTCAAACGAAATATGCTGTATATTTTACTTGCATCTTAGCTTCCTTGAAGGAATCTCTCTTCTCTTTATTCTCATTGTCCACAGGATAGTTAGCATTTACCAAGTGCTAAATAAGTGTATTCTAAATGAAAGAGAACCAGGAGATATCTGATTTTTTGTTTTCCATGTAAAAGGTACTTTATGAAACCCATTTTGACATAAAAGCAAAATGCTTTAAAATTGCATGACAAGATATGGCATTGAATAGATTTTTTTTTCTACACATACATCACATGTATATTCAAGAATTATTTCCCCAGAGTATACATATTTCTTTATTTCATCTTTTTTGGAGCTTTGGTGCTATCACGGTAACTGAATAGTTCCTAAAGTGTCACATGATGTGCCTACAAGGATTTGAAACTGACACTCTCGATTTTGTACCTTTCAAACACTACCGAATACCATTAAGTCATATATAGATGTCTTACATCCAACAAAATTATACTAACAGTGGAGCATCTTCATCAGAATATTTCTGCTTAGAAGGGTTAAGTAGCCTATCAGGCAATGCAAACCGAAATCTTCTGTCAGCTACTGAGAAGAAAGGACGAAATCAGCCGCATTGCTTGCTGAGTTAATTCCCGTAGCCTGGTGAAGAATGAATGTTCTGATGAATGTTCAAATCGTGGTTCATGAAAGTCAGAGCAGAAGCCATGCTTGCTGCGGACTGTCAGAAGCAGGGACATTTTCAGGTTGAAAACTAACTCTGATGTAAGTGAAAGAATGACAAGACCAGGCCAAGTGGAAGGAGTGTTCCAGGATCAAGATCAATCCTTTCCTAGTATGTTCCGGCACTGAAATGACCATGTTGACAAGACAAAAAAATGGAAGACCTGAAGCAGAATTTGACTTTTATTTACCTACAACTTTAGTATCTAATTCAATCCACAAAGATACTGTTGGCTTTGTGTCCATTCTAGCCTTTGTCCCTGAAACAAGCATCACTCCCTGCTACACACACACACACACACACACACACACACACACACACACACACTGAGTCCACCTGAAGAGCTTCCTGAAAACTACCAAATACAAGCTCATACTCTGTCTCTTCTGTGATGTCTTAGCTTCGCTAACTCTCCCAGGCACACTGAGCTATTGCTTCCATGTTTAGTTTTACTGAGCCTTATGCATGTTTCTCTTGAAAGTTGGTATCTCTTCATGTCATACATTATACACTTAATTGTGATAGATTGTTGATATTTGACTCCCTATTAGATCATGAGGGCCTTAAAGCAATACATAGAATCTTTTTTTTCTTAATCTTTATACTACAACCCCTGGAACAGGATAAAGATTCAGTAAATATTCCTGAATGAATTTATGAATGATTTGATATAATATTTTGGGATTTTTCAAGCACTTTTTAATACATTACTTCTTTTAATCATCCCAACAGTGCTGTGTGGTAGGCAAGGCAAATATAATTATCCTTATTCTATTAATCAGAAAACAAAATCATCAATATGACACAAAATTTTCTCAGCATAACAGTTTCTGGGATGTCAAGATTAAACTAGGAGGTGAATATTTGGACTTCAGCCAGGGTCTTTGTCAAGCCTTTAATTCTCCCAAGTCTGAGTTACTACCTCAGAGCCAGCATATCTTTAAAATATAGCTAGTCCAGCTAGAATATTTTCCTTACTACTTCAAGAGTCAACTTTCTGCCCTGTTTCCAATGTCTGGCATCTTGCTCTGTCTTGCACCTTCATTTTGAACCTGGGATTTCAGATTCCTGGGTATCCATGACAGAAATTTCCTGGATTGCTTTTATTGATCCAAATGCTTACTCAAAACCCAGGGCCCTAGAAATCATTCCTATTACTGGCAACAGTTTCTGAATACACTGGGGTTTCAAGGTAGAGCTGCCCCTAGACTTGTCCTGTATCTTGCTGCTCATTTGAACTGATGTTTTTACCTGTATTATAGATTAATAGTAAAAACAACTAATAGTAAATTGCTAGTATTTTTTAATGCTTGCTACATTCTAGGCATAGTGAGCATAACTGTTATCTCGTTTGTCCCCAGGAGTAAACTCATGTTATTGAACTAGTATTTTCTCCAATTTACAAAGAAAGAAAGTGAGGCTTAGAGAAGTACACAATATTCCCCAGGGAACACAGTAATTTCAAGATGGATTTGAACTGAAAGGTAATATCCTGAAGCAATATCTTTAACTCTAAAATATTTGTAAATTTTTATAAAATTGACTATTATATAAAGTTGCTGAATGAACATGTGAATGATACAAAAGAGAAAAAAAGAAGATGATATACACTAATTACCTCATGGAGGTGCTCAGTAAGCCCTATTGGAGAAATATTCTCACCAAACTCTTACTCAGTTAATTTTATAAAGCCAAGAATACTTTAACTGCTCCTCTGACACGCCCCACAGGAAAGTATTTGTTTTGAATATTCTAAAGTACACAAAACTTTTCAAGACCATGAAACTTTATCTGGCATAGTAGAGGAATTGATAGGAAATATGGTTTCCTTTAAATGGATATATGCAATAGTCTTTTATTCACATTAATTCCCATCTTCCTGCTTCTATAAGTACCAATTTTAAACAACAACTTCAAATGCAGATGAATGCAATAATATTAATCTTCTGATATTTATGTCTGATATTTGTACTTATGATGTCTCAAGAATTCATATGAAACCCAAAATGCCTACCAAGACTCTCAAGGTTTATTTATTACTATTTCTTCTTTTTCCATTTGAGCTCTTCGGGTTTCAAAATACCAAATCCCTCTTTTGTTCAAGACGTGACAAAGTATTTCCTTATGTTTCTACTCTCCTCCTCTCCTCTACTCATGTATCAGATTTTGAGGTAAAAGCATGTTTCTCAGGGGCCCCTTTCCTGAGCCCTTGCTAGAAGTTTGCTTCCCTGTTATGCTTGCACATCATCCTGCTTTCTTTCTCACAACTCACAACACTCTCTGCAAGAGCTTTTCCAATGTACACCTTCTGGCATTTTTCACTGTATCTTGCCCATGATGAAAATGCTCACTGACTATTTTATAAGTTAATCATAAAGGTGTTCCTGTGCTAAAGCAAGAGTGGTGTTGATAGCCATTATCAGAACAAGACAATTTTA
This sequence comes from Cuniculus paca, assembly GCA_004365215.1. Lineage (NCBI taxonomy): Eukaryota > Metazoa > Chordata > Mammalia > Rodentia > Cuniculidae > Cuniculus > Cuniculus paca. The sequence goes on along the minus strand of RJWT010030475.1, from coordinate 10,533 downwards.
AAGGAAATATGTCTTGGTTTTATGATCCTGTTTGGCAATAGAAATCTGATGAGCCCTTTCTTTGGATCTCAATTGCTATCATCATCATATACTATAGGTACAAAAGACTTTAAGTAATAAGAAATGCCACTCAAACCAACAAAGCAAAATTCATTGACTAAAAGCAAAAGAAGGGGTGGATTCTTGGGGGAATCTGATTTAGTGGCTAATCTATATCATTTCCATCTTACCTATCAGACCGTAGGCATGGTATTAGCCTCAATCTCAGTCATATTTCGTTGCATTCCTGGAATAACTATTGGTAGCAATTAAAATTACAGGCATACCTCAGAGATATTGATGGTTCCATGCTGGACCACTACAATGAAATTATCATTGCAATAATGTAAATCATGTGAGTTTTTTGGTGTTTTTCAGTGTGTATAAAAGTTTTACCTACAGTGTACTACAGTCTATTACATATGTGATGTATTATATTTAAAAAGTAATATGGATATCTTAATTAAAGAGTATTTTAGGCTAAAAACTTCTAATGAATACTGGAGCCCTTGGTAAATTCTCATCTTGTCACCAGTGGAGGGTCTTGTTCAGTGTTGATGGCTGCCAGCTGATCAGGGGGGTAGTGAAAGTTAGCCACAGTGAATCTTTTTTTTAATGGAAGATTTATCTTTAGCATGTGATGCTGTTCAATGACATTTTACCTACAGTTAAACTTCTCTTTAAATTGGAGTCAGTCTGCTCAAATCCTGCTGCTGGTTTCTAAATGTTCTAAATCTTTTGTTGTTATTTCCACAATATTTACAGCATTTTCATCAGGCATATATTCCACATCAAAAAAACACTTTCTTTGCTCATCCATAGGAAGCAAGTGCTCATCCATTAAAGTTTTATCATGAGTTCACAGCAATTCAGTCATATCCACATGCTCCACTTCTAATTCAAATACTACTGCTGTTTGTACCATATCTGCAGCTACTTCCAGCACTGAAGTCTTGAAGCCCCTCAAAGTCACACATAAGAATTACCATCAACATTTTCCCAAGTGCTGACATATTTTGATCTATTGACCTCCCATGAGTTACAAATGTTCTCATTAACACCTAGAATGGTGAATCCTTTCCAGAAGGTTTTCAATTTTCTTTTCCCTGATACATCAGATGCATCAGTACCTATGGCAGTTAGAGCATTATGGAATGTTTTTCTGAATTTTGTTTTTCTTGCCAAGCTGGGGATCAAATCTGGGGACTCATGCTTCCTAGGGAAATGCTTTAACAGTGAGGTACATTCCATCATTTTTTTTAAATAACATTTTTTTAAATAGCAAGATTAAAAGGTGAAAATGCTCCTCATTGGGTAGACTTCAGAATAAATGTTGTGTTGACCAGGTTGAAAGCAAGATTAATTTCATTGTATTTTTCATTCAAAGCTCTTGGGTAACTAGATGAATTGTCAATGACCAGTAAAATTTTGAAAGGAATCCTTTTCTGAGCAGTAGGTCTCAACACTAGGCTTAAAATATTTAATAAACATGTTGTAAACAGATGTGATATCCCCCAGGCTTAGTTATTCCATTTATGTAGAATTGTTAGAGTAGATTTAATATAATTCTTAAATATCCCAGAGTTTTCAGAATGCTAAATGACCAGTGGCTTTCAATTAAAGTCATAAGTTGCATTGGTCCCTAAAAAGAGTCAGCTTGTCCTTTGAAGTTTTGAAGTCAGACTTTTAACTGCTCCTCTTTCGCTATGAAATTCCTCAGTGGCATCTTTTTCCAATATAAGGCTATTTTGTCTGCATTGAAAACCTATTCTTTATTGTAGCCACCTCCATTAATGATCCTAGCTGTATCTTCTAGATAACTTGCAGCAGCTTCTACTTCAGTAGTGACTGTGTCACTTTGCACTTTTAGGTAATGGTGATGGCTTCTTTCCTCAACTTCAAAAACCAACCACTGCTAACCTCAAATTATTCTTTGGAAGCTTCTTTACCTCTGTTGCTTGATAGAATTGAAGAGTGTTGGACCTTTGCTCTGGATTAGGTTCTGGCTTGAGAGACTGTTGCAGCAGATTTAATCTTCCACCTACACTGAAACTTCTTCCGATCAGCAGTAAGATTTTCTTACCATTCATGTGTTTGCTGGAGTAGTGCTTTTAATTTCATCCTGTGTTTAATCTTCATTTTGCATTCACAACTACCTGGTACAAGAGATCTAGATTCATTCAGCCTGTCTTGGCATTCAACATGCCTTCCTCACTATACTTAATCATTTCCAGTTTTCATTTCAAAGTGAAGGATAGGTGACTCTTTCACTTGAACATGTGGATATCATTATAAGACTATTGATTGCCCTAATTTCAACATTACTGTGTCTCAAAGAATAGGGAGACTGAAAAAGAGAGAGCGAGATTGGGTAGTGGTGATTATTGGAACAGTCAGAACATGCCTGACATTTCTCAATTCCTGGTGCTTCAAGAGAATTATTATAGCGACATCAAGGATCACTACTCACAGATCACCACAACATTTATAGTAATAGTGGAAAAGCTTCAGATATTCTGAGAAGTACCAAAATATAACACAAACACAAGAAATGAGCATGTGCTGCTGGAAAAACTAGCACTTCACAAACTTATTTAACACAGAGTGCCCACAATTCCTCAATTTGTAAAATCACAGTATCTGTAATGCACAGTAAAGCAAAGGGCAATAAAATGAGGCAAGGCTAATTCTTCTCTAACCTTATCTTTAAGAGAATGAGAGAGACTTTCTCTTCTATGACTTTCTGCTGTGGAAAACTGAACTTCCTTCCTTTCATACCTTATTAAATTGAATTTAACCATGCTTCTTAAATACTTTCTATGACTTGAAAAAGTTCGTTACATTGGGATCTGAATCTTGAGTAGATCTTAATATGAATAATGGATTAGCATGACTGGTTTTCTGGGCCTGGTCTTGTAGCCTCCAATTGCTGATACTAAATGATCAGAGGTGAATGCACAAGTCACACAGTAGTCATCTTCTCAAAACTGCATCGATTTTACTCTCTTGATTTTTGATTTTAAAAAAAGGTCAAAGAATCAAAATTCAATCAGATGCATTATTAAAATCAAGGTTAATTCAAGAACGAAAGTGGAAACAAACCTTATGAGGGAGAAGTGTAGGAAACACCTAAGGGTCCACATCTTCCTGTTTAGTCAGAAGCAGGAGTAGCCAGCAAGACATAGGGAAGCAAAGGAGGTATCAGGTGATCCCGAGATAAATAACTTTCTTCTGTTATGATTGCAAATTCTAGGGCCTCTCTCATACTTTATGGAACATATTTAACATTAAGAGGATGGAGGACACCTGATCGGTCAGTTGGGGTGCTTCGTTAAGAGTCAGTTCAAAGATTAAAGCTCCACACAAAGAACAAGTAATTAGTGGTACATTTTATGGAACTTAAAATTGATGATTCTTCATGCTAAAGTTTGACTTTTTATGTGTGTGCGTGCACCTGTGTGTGGATGTGTGAGTGTGTATGATCTTGTGGAGTTCAAAACACACTCTAAAATTAAAAATGATCTTTTTCTGAAATATATATATATATATATATATATATATATATATATATACTTTTTTTTTCCTTTTTGGACTGTAGCATTCCTTTCTGTTTTGTCCTCCATATGTCCTCATAAATATAATTCTGGCACTGGAATTCAGACAACACTTCCCAGCACTTGCATACTCAGCATTAAGCTACTAGGCTATGAGATCATGTAAGCTCTGTGCCATTTAATCACTTTACATTTCTTTAACAAATGAGTATTGAATACCTACTACGTGTGAGATGCTATGCCAGGTGCTGAGAGCAGTAGATATCGTATGTGTCTTGTTTGTGGAGAGTTTGCAAGGGCACCAGGAGCAAAACTGAGTAAATATACAAGGAATAACATGATAAATTCAAATAGTACTTTACCAATAAACAAGAGGTAAAGATAGTGACTTGATAAGAGGTTGCTTGCACAGTTGAGAAATACTTCAGGAAGAAATGGTTGAGCTGAGAAGAAAGCGAACAGGGTTTGCCTTGGGCTAAGAGAGAACTATCATTTCACAAACAGAGCAGAAGCAAACATTGAAGTACAGTAGAGTATGGTGCTCAGGAAATACTAAAGATGCACAAGGCTAGTAGGAATGGGGGATCTCTGTTATGTTAAATACAGACACTCATCCATTTTCATGTGGCTTCCAATGCCTATTTAAAATATTATATCGTTTTCCTTGAGGAGTACAAACTTTGGAGAAACTTAGATAATAAAAGGTTAAAAATTATGTATAAGAAAGATGTTTGTCTGTGATAGACCCAACCAGGGTAATCAAAATTAGAGACAATTGTTATATCAGAAGAAGAATTAGACTGATTATGGACGTGGCAAAGGGAGTAGTCAGTGGTACAGAAAGAGAAGAATAAGAAAGAACCAAGAAGTTAAAGGACAGCAGGACCTAAATTGTTAGCTTATATGACTGAGTTACCCTTCCTGACTTAATGATGCAGACACATACGAGTGGGTGTCAAAACAGTTCCAAAAGGTAGTTTCACATTAGAATTGCCTCAAAAATTTAAAAAATAATAATGTTTGGGGCCCATCCAAATACTTGGCCTTGAATTACCTGAATATTGGTATTTTTAAAAATCAAAGTGCATAAACAATTAAGATCCACTAGTGTAGATGGTGATAGGTTTAGCTTTGATGAAAATCCTCTCCTTACTGCAGGATATATTTTATCAGGATTGTTTTAACGGGAGGGAGACAGGAACACAATGAAAGAAATGTTCTGCTTTTGTCATGGTTCGGGAGTGCAGGAGGTTGATAGCTGCTCCCCTATTGTGAAGCATAACGTGGAACATAACATAGCACCAATCCTTGATCCTGAATTTTAAAAATACAATCCAACTCAAGCAGTGTGCTGTTATTTTTCAAAGAAATTTGCACATAACCCACTAGTCATTTCTATATTCTAAAATTACAAGCACTTTCTCACTTCAAGGATTGTTCATTTGTTCCTGCTTTGTTCTTCATTTGTTTAGAGGGAAAAAAGATACCGTAAAATTGTAGTAATCAGATGCATTAAACATTTATAACTTTGAGCATCAGTCCAAAATATAGGGCTTTTATTTTTCTTCTCTTGAAGCAAAATCATCTTGTGCTTTATATGGATAAACATCAGGAGGTGTTAGACTTTATTCATGGAACTTTTGCTGCATAAATACTTTATTCTTCAAGAAAAATGTTTCTAATCAAGAGCTTTATCCCCATCACTCACCCCCACACACACACTCTTTGTTCACACTGGGAGGTCAGCACCTTATGTTTCTGACACTGTAATTTATTGCTGTTGGAAAGATTGAGTATTTGTATAGGATTTCTACCATAATTCAGCATTGCTGCAAACTCTTACCAAGTATAACTTTTTTAAGAATTCTTTCCAATGAGTACTTGGTAGAATTCAAAAATGGTCAGCTATATTTGGACTCAGCAAATGGGTATAAATATAAATAGTGTAGAGACAGATTTAATGTAAAATAGGTGAGTATATATGCATAGATATGTAAATTAATGCTATAAGTAGGTCTAAAACATGAGTTTCTTTTTTTCTTCAGCAAAGGACAGCTACATTTGAAATGATTTAATGAGTTAGCACTATATATGTTACAGAAGTTAGATGTGAGTGAAAGACCTTTTTGTATTAAAAAGCATATATTTCCAACTTCAAATTCAGATGTTTCAAAATATGTTGAAGAATTTAAAAGACTTCTTGTATTTTTTTTTTTTGCATTGTGACTTGAAAATAAGCTTCTATGGAAGACAATACAAAATAAAAACACAGAAATAGCCTCTCAGAGGAAGACTCGCCCTGTGAAAAGCTCAGAGGAAGTTTATCATCTAGAGCAACCATAGAAAGAACTCAGGAAAGGGCATCTCCATTTCCCTGAGAGCAGGGCATTTATGCTGGTGATTGTCTTCCAAATGAGTAGCCCGTGTCCTTTACCAATTATCAATGACTGTGATACTAGAATAATTGAATCTAAGAGCACCTACCTCTGAGTACAAAGGAGTTCCTCAGAGTAGGACTGTATCTGTCCTCCAAGCAAACGGTATCTCAAAATCTGTCTGGAAGGCAGCCTATCTCCTGTCTTCAGGAATCCATAAGTAACCTTTCCTTTCAAGGCTTTCTTTCAATGTTTAAACAAACCCAGCCAACTTTTTCATATTCTGACCTCAGTGGAGCTTCAGCAAAGCAGGCCTACATTTTCCTAATAATAGCTCTACATATTTTAAGAGAGTTGCCATAGCCTTCTTCAGCCATCTCTTTGCCAGACCAAATAACGCAAACTCCTTGACTCTTGTATCAAGGTTCATCTCCATCAGCTTATTGCTCTTTACTTGGATGCTGCCTAATTTTTCAATATTTTTCAAAGTACAATAACCCTGACTGAATGTAAGCTTTTCACAACACTACAGAAAATGAATCTGAGAAATAATTACTTTGCATCTGTAGTAAGAACCAACTTCGGTAGCGTTCCTTAACATAAACTGAACTTTTTACACAGTTTATTAATGGTATTTACATATATTGTTTGTATTTAATGTTGTCTTTACTATTCCTCTTGGGTATACTGTTTTTATCTTCATTGTATAGCTAACGAAGAGACTATGAGCAGTTAACCAAATGCCCAAGAAAGCAGAAAGCAACAAAATCAAGACTTGTAGTAAGGGCTTCTTTGCATATTAAGTAATATGTTAGTATTAAAATTCATCCTTTTTCCTGTCTGCAAAAGCTCTCCGCAGCCCACGCCTACCACTCTTGTTCTTTGCCCAGGCATTTTTAACTTCTCAGCGTTAGCAGCCCTTCCTCCGGAACAGACCCTTCTGGAACTACCACATCTGGCTCACACATTTACACACATGTGCTGCAAGGCATTGCTGAGTCACCCCTATTATAAGCCCTATTGCATCCTGCACATTTCTAATACTAGACAAAAAAACACACATTGAGTCTGAGAAAAATATCTATGTTACAGTATCATTTGTTCCCTATATTGCAAAATATTGGAATGAAGTAACAGTGGGCAACCATAGGCTTCTGGGCATATGAACATGGTTGTGGAAGTAGATGCACTTGAACATATATGCTCAAAGCTGCTTTGGACTGGAATCATTGTAAGTTCAGTTGAATCCTCTTTGTTTATGCTTTTGTTGCTTATGAGTCTTTGGAGCAAGATTCATCATACTGATGGATGGTCATTTTTCTTCAGTTCTTTTTCTTTCACCAAATTTTCATTCATTTATTTAATTTTTGCCATAGAATCACTTTCACATTGAATTCGGTCTTCTAAGAAAATCTCAGTTCACCAACAACATTAAGAACCAAATGAAAAAGATTGCTTTTTCATTTCATAAAGATTCTCTCCACGTTCTCTTCATGTTCAATCAATTGATTGTTTACCTGCATCTTTTAAATCATTTTTCTAGCAGCTTCCTGGATTATAGAACCCTCATCATCACCATTTAGTTATTTTGAAGCCACTTTGAATTTTAAAAAAAAGCTTCAGTTCCTAATATTCATTGATTTGAGTCCAAAATTTATATTTGTGTTTAGTTAATATGGTCGGTAAAGACAGAAAACATTGATTGTGAGATTTACTCTAGAGAAATCATATTCTACAACTTTATAGGATGATACAAATAAAATGTAATAATTTAATTATAGTTGTTTATATTGATAGTATTTTTAGCTCTGTATTCACAGTTTCTTGAAATTTAATATAAGAAAAATATAAAATATTATTTTGTTACTTCAGTAAGTAATTGTTAGCCGTAGATACTTGGTGTATAGAAGTAACCCAAGCATGTAAGATCCCTGCCTTCATGAGGTTCACATTTTAATAGGGGAGGCAGTTTGTAACATTAAGAAGATCAAGTATTTGCTCCAGCATTTACAAATTTAACCACCTCACCCACACTGACCTTGGATTTCACATCTCTAAAAGCTTCAAAGTGGGATGGAAATCACTTTTAGATTCCTTCTAGTTTTAAAAAAAAAAACAAAAAAGGATGATTCTAAGTCTTAGTAACTTCAAATAAGTGGAAAAATTCTGGAAAGCTCTACCAATTGGAAGACATAAATTAGGTAAATAGTTACAGCCAAGCAAGGGAATACCCTTTCATATATATATTTAATTTATATGTGTGTATACTCCTACATATGTATATAAAATATGTATGGCCGGCTCCATAAATCTGTATTGTAATAAAAAGTTCAGTGTTTGAACTTATAAATTTGAAGTAACAGCCTGTACATTATATTGGAATTTAATAAGATAACCTAAGGGTCAAGGAAAAAAGAGAGCTGCAAGAGACTGAGGACTGAGCCCAAACACTCCTATGTTCAGATCACTACAAAAAGAGAAGGATGCAGCAAAAACAATGAAGGAGTGACCAATATAATACAAACAGGTATCTGGCAAGTGAGGAAGTATTTCAAGTAGTTGATGTCTATCAGTGCTCTCCCTTTCTTTCTCTCTCTCTCTCTCTCTCTCTCTCTCTCTCTCTCTCTCCCCCCCTTCTCTGATACACATACACACATAGGCATGCATATATACTGCACACACTCCCTACAAATATATATATACACTTTTCAACTAAGTAAAAGACTTCATACAGCACAAATACCTTTAGCCTTAAAATAAAACAGGTATTGTCCACATTGAAAAGACTCTTCGCTTATTAGGACTCCAAAATATAATCTTCAAAATAATGAAATGTTACAGTCTATTCCCAAATAGAATTCAACAAAACAAACTTTCTTAAGATATCTTGCAAAACAAGTTAGAATGTTAAAACATCCTTCCAAAATATATATTCAGTGGTTAGAAACTGGCAAAAGATTTGAACAAGTAGAGTATGCAGTCCTGTGATCAAGTATTTGCTCCAGCATTTACAAATTTAACCACCTCACCCACACTGACCTTGGATTTCACATCTCTAAAAGCTTCAAAGTGGGATGGAATTCACTTTTAGATTCCTTCTAGTTTTAAAAAAAAAACAAAAAAGGATGATTCTAAGTCTTAGTAACTTCAAATAAGTGGAAAAATTCTGGAAAGCTCTACCAATTGGAAAAATTAAAACTTTCTTTATTGCATACAGAATCCTGGATGTGTGATATCATGGCATATCACATTATGGTAACTGAAAACATGTTTCCATTACAAAGACAGTTTCGTCTGTAATAAAGAAAACCTTCTTGCCCAGTGCCAAGTGCACTTCTTTGATAAACTGCATCAGGCTTACTTTTTTGATCAAGGTGGCTGAGTTGGTGTGTATAACCAGATGGTCTTGCCCCACAGCTTTCTCCTCCACTGGACTCACATACCCTTCTCCATATGTTCTTAAATTCAAATGTTGGATGTCAGTTGTGAGGAATATGTTAGAGAATTTTAACTTGTGTTTAAATGTTGCCCTTGCCTTTTCTCTATAATCTATCCCCTAACCATGCATAATTTTTAATTTAAGATCCAAATTTGAGAAGGTGGCAGAAAGTAGAGATGCTTAGTAGGTTTATTTTCCTGCCCCATCTAGTGAGAAAAGTGGTACAATAGTAAAGTCTCCAATTTAGATGTGCAATCCATTAGTAGTTTCTTGCTGGCCAAGATTTTTAATCTTTCTAAACTCCACCATCTCAGTTGTTGTGGTGGATTGAAAACTGGTGGTCAACTTAAACACCAGCTGAACTGAATCAGCGTAGTACTGAGTGTAGATCCCGCCTGAGGACTTTTGCCAGCTTAAAAAGAAAACCTGGAGAGAAAGAATAGTGTTGTGGGTTTTCCTAAGTGTTGTTGTTTGAAGCTGTTGGATCTCCCAGAGGAGCTTGTCATGCTGACTTCCCTGATATGAACTCAGCTGACATCGTTGGAGTGTTAGATTTTTTTGGTACAGTTGGGAGATGCAGACAGAGGTAAGAAAAAGCCTTTATTGCCCATGTGGGAGGGCTGTAGGAGATTGTGAGGACCCTCAAAAAAGGGGGTGCTGGGGAACAACTTTTATGAACTTAGACTGGTGATGCAGACTACATGAATGGGCAGGGTGTTGTGTCGGGAGAGAATTGGAGGACCTTCTGGTGCACGCACAAAAGAAAAGCTGGAAGTTTATTTTGGGCTTGGAAGAACAGGGAAGTTAGTATTTGAGGGACACGCTGTCCTTTTAGGGCCCAGTGCCATGTTGGGCAGGTGCCACATTGAGTCTGGCAAAGTCCCATATGAGCAGTACCCGTCACGGAGAAGCTCAGGACCTCGTCACTGAAAATGGCTGTGGTTGACTTTGGGAGAGGTCTGGTCCTTACTTGAACAAAGATTCCTGGCTCCAGGGGGCAAAATGTGTGCTGTTCAATCACCTGGAGAAGCTTGTTGTGCTGGTTTCTTGATATGAGCTCTGCTATTCTCATGGTCAAAAGAGCTCGGGATCTCCTTGTCTCTCATGATGGCTGTGGTACTTTTCA
>RJWT010030474.1:0-14620 GCA_004365215.1 Cuniculus paca | reverse complement strand
GCTACAAAGTGAGCTCAAGGCCAGCCTGAACTGCATAGTGAGACCCTGTCTCAAATAAAGCAAAAAAAAAAAAAAAAAAAAAAAAAAGAAATGCTATTTACATGTTATTTGTTCTTTGATTTCTTTTTACAGATCTTATATATGTGGTAGTATCTATGGCCACAATTTTCATTAAGTGGTATTCTAATAATTTGCAGTGGGGTATTGTGTGATACCACTTTGCAAGAGTCAATTACCTACAGCTCTTCTCAGTTTTGCTTCAATGAAATCACATCGGACATTTCTAGGTAAGTGGATACACCTTGGGACCATACTCTTAAGTGAAAATGATCAGTCACGCATCTGTAAGTATCACATTGTTTCTCCGGTGTGAGAAACCCAAAATGTAAATAAGGACCAAAATGTATAATAGGTATTGTGAAATACCTATGATTCAAAGGAAAGGGGAACTAGGGAGGGGGTGGAAAGGAAAAAAAAACGATAAAAGAAGGATAAAATGGAAACAAAGCTTTGTGAATAAGAAGGGGAAGGGGTTAAAGAGAGGGGAGGGGATTGGGAAAAATGAGGAATCAAGATATATTATGCATAGGTACAAATTCCCTATGATTAATGTGATCATTATGTGTTTCTACATGGTACCAATAAACTTAATTTTAAAAAGTACTAATAAAAAAGTGTGAAGTTTGTCACAAGTTTTTGCTAGATATCCATTATTGACAGTGCTTACCGTGTCGTTGAGACCATGGGCTTATGGTCAGTTCCGGTTTCCCGTGGCTAATTAGGAACACCAAGCACTGTACCTCTTCATCAAAAACTCTTAGACTTCAAGACTCTGCTCCCTCATTTTTCTTAGTACCTTTCTAGTTGTTCCAGTCTCTTCACTAGTTCTTTGTCTCTCCTACTTTGATATGTGAGAATTAAAGCTATCAGTTCTAGAATTTTTCCTTTCTTCTATTTGGACCCACTTGTCTACTATCTATTTTTGATGATATTATATTTAAATTTCTAGTTTGTTCAGTTTGTTTGAAGTCTAAATTAGTATATCTGATTGCCCACTCATCACATCTACACTGAAGTTTATTGTGTATTTTTAACAAAGTGGCGGGTAATTGTCACCACTCCCAGGCCAAACTTATTCTACCTGCATTTCAACTAAAGGAAACACTGTTCTACCAGTTATGCAGGCCAAAACTCTGAATCATTTCCCACCACTTCACTGCCATCATCCTGGTCTAAGGCATCATCATGTTTTGCCTACAGTGTTTCATTAATTTCCAAATCTGTCCCCTAGCTATAACACTTCTCCTCTTTCAGACCATTTCTTAAACTGCACTGGAATAGTCCTTGTAAAGAGAGTTTGAATCATATTTCCTTTCTTTACAGAATCATCTAATGGGTCCCAAAGAGACTTCAGTCCTTTTCGTAACCTATAGGCCCCAATGTTACCTGCAGCCCTTCTAACTTCTTTGAATTTATTTCCCACTACTCTCCCCTTCCCTGGCCTCACTGGGACTGTCACTGCATTTCACATGCCAGCATACCCTTCTCTTTGCATTTGCTGGATGAGCATTTGCTGGATGAGCGCCTACCCTCAGATCCACCAGGGCTCTACTCCCTTCCCTTGATGTTTACTCAAAGATTATTTTCAAAAGAATCCTTCCCTGCTCTCCAATCTAAAAATTTAACTTATTTCTACTGCTACGATGTTTAATACAGTAGCTAACTTTTTATTGGACTTATTATCTCCTCCTCTTCCTTATTAGAATACAAACTCAACAGAGCACAAAGATTTTTTTAGTTGTCTAGTTTGTCAACTATTTTTGTTTATCATGATATAGCCCGAACTTAGAAAAGTGCTTAATGCACACAACAGGTGTTTGGTACCTGTTGAGTAAATGGCTAGATGACATAAAAGGATGATGTTGGCTTCTGTTTGCTGGTGTGACAAATTGCCACAAATTTAATGGTTTAAAAGAGTCTGTATTTTCTTATAGTTCTGGTGGCCAGGTTCCAAAATAAGATTTCTAGTTTGAAGTCAAGGTATTGGTAGGACTGTTTTCTTCTGGAGATTCTGAGGAGAGAAACTGTTTTCTTGAGCTTTTCAGCTTATAGTGGTTACCTATTGGAATTGCAATCAAGGAACAGAATCTTCAAAGCACAGCCACTAAGTCTTTGCTTTGATTATTAAATCTCTTTCTACTTTCAGAACCCCCTTGCCTCCCTCCACTTTGATGTTCTAGTATACTCTTCAAATTCTTGACTCAGTCACATTTGCTATATAAGGTAATACTCACAGTGTTAATGTGGACATCAATGGGGGGTTGTTATTTAACCTACAAGAGTGGAGAAACTCTTTCCTATTTAAAGTGTGACACTTTTTAAAACTGATGAAAAAGCATGGATTCTATTGAATATTTCTACATCAACTGAGATAAGTTATATATTCTTCTATAACTATTCTTGTTGTAAAAAAATGCAACAGAAATTTACTGCTTTCATTATTTCTAATTGTACAGCTCAGTAGTGTTGTATCTATGGAGAATTGGCTATAGGGTGGCCCTGTGGCTACCCAAATCCCCAGAAGCTCAAGCTCCATGTATAAAATAGACCAGTATTTCCACATAACCTATGCACATCTCCCTAAACCACCTCCAGATTATTTAATACTTGATACAATGCAAATGATATGTAAATAGTTGTCATCTGGATTGTTTACAGAATAATGAAAAGAAAAATAGTCTGCATGTTCAGTAGAGATGCACTCTGCAAATTTGTTTCCTGAATATTTTCTGTCTATCCTTTGTAGAATCCTGAGATGTATAACCCAAAGATCTCACATTTGAAAATCTGCTTTTCTTTTAATTTGCTTCCCTTCTCTCTGACAGATTAGGAAATACCATTGTAAAGTAGGTGTTATATGTCAACTTGGTTTGTCTACAGGGCCCAGTTGCTTTGTCCAACACCAGTCTAGATGCAGCTGTGTAGATAGTTTGCAAATGTGTTTACACCTACAGTGAGTTGAATTTAAGTAAAATGGTCTACCGTTCATTGCATGTGAGGTCTTCATGCAATTAATTCAAGATCTTAAAAGCAAAAATTGAGGGCTTCCAAATCTGAAGAGTGAATTCTTCTCAAGACTGCTGCATAAGAGCCTGCTAAGTTTTCAGCCTAAAGTTCTGCAGTTTTTTTTTAACTCAAAGGAAACATTAACCTTTACCAATCTTATGTTCCTTACAGATTTTGTTCAATAACTCCATGACTGTACAAGCCAATTCACTAAAATCAAGCTTACCCTTCCTCCTTTCTCTCTTTTACACACACACACACACACACACACACACACACACACACACAGAGCTTATTCTGTTTCTCTGGTGAATATTGCATTATACAACCTCCTATTTCACAATTTTATTTGCAAAACAGCAGAAGTCAATCCAACGGAAGCTATAGATTTTTGGTGCCTAAGTGATATGGGAGAAATGTAGCTTCCTATCTCTTAGATATCAAATGTGCTGATTTTGTGGTCCTACAAAATTGAGGAAAGAAGTCATGAGCCAAAGGAAGAATTTAGGAGTTTTTTTGGAAATAAAGGGAAGAAGAATAGCCCCTGGATTTCCAGGAGATGGTCCCAAATGGGGTTTAAGGGCTACTGCAGCCCTTCATCGTGGGTAATTTACACAACAAAATCACAATAAGGTACAATGTAGGGGAAACTACAACCAAACTATAGGATTACAAGTATAACCCTTTAGTTAATATGTATCCAATAGGGAAATAAGCCATGTGACAAGGGTACATGGAAAGATCAAAGGCATTTTTGGGAAAGGAGAGGAGTGTGGGTCCAGGTGTTCTGGTCACCCACCTATGGCCCTGGTGTTTATCTGTGCCCACTGAACAAGGTGGTGCCAATGAAGATATAATCTCAACTTGCTGTTTGTCTCTAGGTAGGCTTGCAGGTCTGGACACTGAGTATCTTGTTTCTCCAGCTACAATCTGGATGTGTTTATTTTTTGTGCTGACTTTCTTGAGGTCCAGTCCCTCTCCAAATGTATGTTAATTTCTATCTAACTTGGCTGTCAACTCTCACCAGTATTTTGTTTCCTACAGATTTTGTTCCTATAACTTCATAATTGTGCAAGCCAATTCCCTAAAATCAAGCTTCTGTGTGTGTGTGCCTATTTCTGCTCTGACTTTGTCTCTGCCTCCTCCACACCACCACACACAGGTTTATTCTGTTTCTTTAGAGAACTCTGCATAATATAACCTATTTCACAATTTTATTGGCATAGTAGCAAAACCCAATCCAATGGAAGCTACATACTTTAGTGCTTAAGGAAATGTATAGCTATGTGAAAGCAAAAAAACAGTATTTAAGTGATTTAAGATATTATGGTCTACACTTCTCCCCTGGTAATTATTTTGGGTAACTGTTATTCCAAAATCATTCCATCAAATTAATATTAAAATTCTGACAAATACAATCCCTATTACCACACATACATATACACATAAAAAAAACTGATAAAACATCCAGTTGATTTTAATAAGGAAAATGCAACTTCTACTAAGGTTAAGTGGTAAGATCTGGAATAGTTAAAAAAAAATAATAAGCACACTCATAACCGGAAGGCTTTGCCAAGTTGAAAATGTTGAGGTGGCAGCTGTGGTGGTGGGCACTGAAAAGAAAACAGTGATGAAACACGGTGAACTTCAGCACGGAATTTGGAAACACCCTAAGGGATCCAGAGGCACGGAAATAAGGGAGGAATGAGCCTTCAAAGAATCTCGAAAAATAGCTAAGGCTCCACACGTTCTGTGACTGAAAAGTGAGAGAAAATTAGACAAGCTGAGAGACAGTGGGGAATCTTTTCTGCTTTTTCTCAGCCTCCCCTGGCAATGCCAGCCTCCTGTTTTAGCTGCAAGGGTAGCTAAAACATATTTACAATCTATGCACCATCATCTGTTATCTTCCTGCCTGCTTCATTATGAAATCCCACTACATGATTGAGCTACTGAAATATCTGTACCACTCCTCTACTCTTTCTGGGAACAAAAATCGTCAATGACCAAGAAGTTAGAGCTAGAGGCAGCTATTCTTTGATTCAACTTTTGTGATGCCTTGAGTAATACTGGGTGAGTGAGTGTTGCTGGTCACTGGAATCATACAGACGGCTTCTGCCTGTCTTGGTTAATGGACGTTTTGCAGTATTTTACAAACGAAGAGCATAGGGAAAACTACAGAGATGTGAAGAGAGAGAAATAAACAGGGACATGACATGAGCATGCCAGTTTTATCTGAAGAGCTGAACTATGTATTGAAGATACCACCGACCACCTACGTTATTTAACTGTGTGTATGTGTGCATGTGGAGAATGTCTGGAAAATTAAACGTGAACTCTACTTATTAAAGAAATAGATGAGTCTCCAAATGAATTTGCTCATTTCAAAGGTAAATACTTACATTCAAATAATAAATCCACATAAGAGGAAATCTAGAAAAGGATTAAAATTCTAATGCCACTGAATCTTCAAATTAGAACACAAAAACAAGTTTATATATAATCCTTTTACTGAGAATTTTATTTTTTGTAGGAAATGGAAAAAAGAAGTACATAAATCATAATAAACTAAGGATTTCTAATTTAGAAGCATTGTTTTCACTAAAAAAGACCCATAGCAGAGTCAGGAATTACAACGAAAAACTCCTGTGGCAAACTCAAAATGTGTGTCATCTTATCCTTGCTGTCTAGAACCTTTACTTAGCTACACATCTGGAAATAGGTTTTCTGTCAACAGAGCTTCCAATAGGCTGCCTGCTGAATGGCAACATAGTTCTTTTTGTTGAGGATGGAGATAACAGGGTGCTCCAGACCTGTAAACAAAAATACCTAGTCCTGTTCCTGAGACAGCGCTGCTTAAGATTTGTTTTTGTTACTGTATTCAAATCACTTCACTTTGTTCTGGAGAAGAAACCTAGGAAAGGGTTGTGCATGGATCAGAAAAGAAAATACATTATATAGATTCCTAAATTTACAAAATGTGTACTATAAACTGTATAAATTGCATATAACATTTATTTATATAAATTTAAACATTATAGACATATAAACATATTATATTTATTTAAATAATTACTAAGGTATGTCTTAAATGTCAATGTAAAACTCTCAAAGGATAGTTTTGAGATTTTTCACCTAGCAAATAATAAACATAGTTTTCAGAGAGTTACAGCTGGAAGGATAAACACTCAATCCTTGAAAGGTTAGGTAAACTCTGGAACTCTGAAGCAAAGAACACAGGGGTGACATTGGTACAGAATTCTCACGGGTGATTGTATTCCACTGTAAACTGCCTTCAGCTAATTAAATACCTGAATTTGACTTGGGATATTTTTTTCTTTGAAATGGTAGAAGAAAATGTTATCTGGCAGAGTCTATATTCCTGAAGAATTATGGCTGTCATTTAATTAGCGTTGTCACTTGTACCAGCTGTGGCATTTCCATAGTTTGGGTGTGGGTTGAGTGAACTCCCACAGGTGTGCTATGATTAAGGGCTTAGTTCTCAAGGCAACACTTTTGTAAGGTGCTGGAGCCTTGGAGAGGTAGGTCCTAGTGAGTCATCCTAGGGTGTGAGGTGTTTTTTGTGAGACTCCTTAATATTTTTTGTGGGAGTCTTTGAGTTTTTGAGAAAGGACTGTTAAAAAACACACAAACCTGACTTCTGCAGCTTTTCTCTCTGCTTCTGGCTGCAGAAGCAACCACTAGCAGGCTCACACCTGCACTTTCCCACTGCTATAGTGAAATGAGGTGGACAATGTTTGGACCTTGAAGCTTTATGAATGTGAGCTAAATAAACCTTTTTTCTTCATAAGTAGTCTGTTTTAGCTGTTCTGCTAAAGTGACAAAAAGCTGACTAATACAGATACCCACCTACCTGTTTTAACCTAATACTTTCTCTGTCAAGCATCCTGTGGTTTCAAAACACTATGAAAATAGCACTTTTCCTTGACTTTAACAGAAAAATAGATTTCATTACTTTTCCTGTTGCTTAATGTCTTAATTTCAGGTCAACAGAGAGCATTAAAAATATATATCTGTATCTATTGATATAGCCATATATATAATTAGACTATATTTTCAAGACAGATGGCATTGCGAATCCTAATACTAGCTAGGTTGCCTTCTGTGTGCTATTCTAGAAGATAAAAACATAAAGGAAGCACTCCAAGATCATTTCTACACTTTCCAGCAGCATCATCAGGAGTGTGAAATAATTCTTCCTTTCAGTCTGCTCAACTTGTACTTGATTAGTCTATTATGCTATATAAAGACCACGAAAAAGCACATTTCAAGTGTAGTGTCTGTCACATTCCAGACTGGGAAAGGTACTAGACTGCTCAAGGATACAATTTTGCCCTTTTTCTTAATTAGCAGTTAGAAGATTGCAAGGCATAAGTAGTGGAGTAACATGGAAAATAAATACTGTTCACCTACAGCCAACCACTCTAAATTATTTTTCTCTTCTTTTGAATCTGCCATTTCTGGTATAAATGAGAAATGCAATGCCTTATGCAAATAGGAAGCTCTCTTTGAAGCATCTAAGCATTATTTACTCAGGATTCTCTTTACATCAGCTGTCATCATTTAATTGTGTAATTACTCGGAGTTTATTTTTGAAAAGAGCAAGTACTGTCTCTGACCTTTGAAAACCGTAAGGCACTACAGAAAATAGATGGTACCATTCTTTTAACCATTTCTAGTGTTGGGATTTGTGTTTAGAATTAGATGAGTGTCTGTGATATTAAAAGGTTGGTGAACTACAATATCTAGCCATCAGGTGAAACTGTGGGAAGTGTTGTTTAGTATTGAAATGATATTTATTGAGCATGATTTCCATGGAAAGGCTGTATTTGGCATTCATCTCTACTGCAAATCAACAAGCAAAGAAAGAAGCAAAATAAAATAAAAATACAAAATATAAGACACCAGTTAAACTTAAATTTCAGATTTCACTGTTTCAGAATCACTGTTTTAGAATAATATGTCCTGAATATTACATTTTTAAAATTTTATTTTAAGGAGGAAAAAAATGATAACAATGAAAATGAGTTTCAAAACATGTTAGTAGGACAGTTACAATAGTTGATGCATTGCATATTGTTGTCTTCCTAGAAGTTATTCAGAGTACTGGATATAGGCATGATATCTTGTCTAAACAATATTAGCACAAATGTTTCTTTTCAACAAACAAAAAGAAGCTAGCTGTGTAACTATATTAACTATCTTGTGTATATATATATATTTTTTTCTTTTTCCCTTCCCCTTTCCCCTATCACTGTTTATCTTTTCTTTTGAACAGATTCTTTCCAATTAACAATATATATTTCAGACCCTGTTTACTTTTTCAGTTTCTCATGCTAGTGAAATACTACGATTTTTACACATATGGATCTGATTTATTTCATTTATGAGTATGGTCTGTAGTTGCATCCATTTACCAATAAAAGTCTCCAGTTCATCCTTCTTTATGGGTAAGTAGTGCTCCATTATATATAAAAAAATCTTTTTTATTCATTCCTTAGTTGATGGGCACCTGGGTTGTTTCAAATATGTAGTTAATATGAGTTGTGTTGCTATGTACATGGGTGCACAAATATCACTGTGGTATGATGTTTTTAATTCTTCTGGAAAGATACTCCCAAGGGGAATAACTGGGTCAAATGGGATCACTAATCCTAGTCTTTTGAGGAATCTCCATACTGATTTTCACAGTGATTGCACCAGTCTACACTCCCACCAACAGCGGAGAGGGTTTCCTTTTTCCTTACAGCCCTGCCAGAATTTGTTATTGGATGATTTTTTTGATGATAGCCTTTCTTTCTGAGGTGAGATGAAATCTCAGTGTTGTTTTAATTTGCATTTCTCAAATGACCAATGATGCTGAATAATTTTTCATCTTATTTCGCCATTTGTATTTCTTCATCTGAGAAGTGCATATTCAACTCAGATGCCCATTTTTGGGTTGGGTCTTTGAATTCCTGGGTCCCAATTTTTTTCAATTCTGTTTGTATTCTAGATAGAAGTCCTTTGTCTGAGGGACAGTTGGCTAAAATTTTGTCCCATTCTGTAGGTTGTCTTTTCACTCTGTTGGTAATTTCTTTTGATGTGCAAAAACTTTATAACAAGATGAGATCCTAGTTGTTGATTCTGTGAAGTACTTCCTGTGCAATTTGCATTTTGTTCATGAGGTCTCTACCTACCCCCATGTCCTCAAGATTTGTACATACTTTCTCTTCCAGTGGGTTTAGTGTTTCTGTTTTAATATTTAGATTGTTGATCGATTTTGACTTTAGTTTAGTGAGTGGTGATAGACATGGATCTAGTTTTATTCTTTGTCATGTAGAGAGGCAGTTTTTTTCAGCATCATTAATAAAGAGATTATTTTTCTTCCAGTGAAGGTATTTGGCTCTTTTGTCAAAGATAAGATTACTGAGTGTATTTGGGGATGTGTCCGCATCTTGTTTTCTGTTCCACTGATCCATAGGTCTGCTTTTTTGTCAATACCATGCTGATTTTATGACAATAGCTTTATAGTATAATTTGAGGTCTGGGATTGTGATGCCCCCTGACTTTCTTTGGTTGCCAGAATTGCTTTTGTTCTTCTAGGTATTTTAAGATTCCAAATGAATTTTAGGAGTGTTTTCTTTAGTTTTGTGAGGTATGTTAATAGTTTTCTGATTGGGATTGCATTAAATCTGTATAGCAGCTTTGAGCATATGGCCATTTTCACTGTATTGATTCTTCCTCTCCAAGAGCACAGAGTATGTTTCCATTTTCTGATATCCACTTAAATCTCCTTTTCCAGAGTACTGTAATTTTCAACATAAAGATCTTTTACTTCCTTTGTTAGACTGATTCTTATGTATTAAATTTTTTTGGATGCTACTATGAAGGGTGTTGTTTCCCTAATTTCTCTCTCTATGAGTTTGTTACATTTGTATAGTATTTTAGTCAGGGGTTGCAAGGAAAGAAATTTTATACAGGACACACACTTTGTAGTGTTATTTATAGTGGTCACTCGAGGAGTTAAATACAAAGAAAGTGCAGGAAATCTTTCTACACACTAAAGACCTAGAGAATCCAGTTGAGGGCCTGGATCCCATGGCAATATTCTGCATGAGTTCAGCTGAAGACTAGAGTCTATAACCATGTCTGTCACAAGTCCAGCTGGAGGCCCAGAGCCCGCAACAATGACTCACACAAGTATAGTTCATGAATTGCACTGGGAAGGCCCAAAGGTCAGTGGTGAAAGTTAGAAAGTCTGTGCCAGTGGGATGAAGGATCCATGCCAGCACGCTTAGGGATCTGCACTGGAGCCAAGGTGTGATGCTCAAAATAAGGATCAAGGCTCCTCCAAAAAGTACTACAACCATCCTCATGACAATGAGGTCCCGAGAGCTCTTCTGATGATGAGAATGACTGAGTTCATATCAGGAACCCAGCAAGACAAATTTCTCCTAGGGATTGAACAACACACCATCTTGCCCTTTGGAGCCAGGAAGCAGTGAAGTAAAGACCAGAGCTCCCCCAAAGTAAACTGCACTCATTCTCAGTGTCAACAAGGTCCTGAACACCTCTGATGATGAGAACAGCCAAGTTCATATGAGGAAAGAAGCTCAACAAGCTCCTCCAGGAGAACCAGCAGCAACAGGAGAACCAACAACGCCATGGAGAACCAACAACACTCTTTTCTCTCCAGTTCCTTTTTATCTTGGCACCAATCCTTGGGCTGCCCATGCTCATTGCCGTGCTGATTCAGTTCAACTGCTATTACGAGCTGACCACCAGTATCAGTCCACCACATATAGGAATGCTATTGACTTTTGAGTGTTGACTTTGTAACCAGGTAGAGTACTGAATTTGGATACTAAATCTACAAGATTTTTGGTGGTCTTTGGGGTCTTCTATGTAGAGTATCATGTCATCTGCAAATAATGATAATTTAACTTTTTTCTTTCCTATCTTTATTCCTTACATGTTTTTGTCTTATCTAATTGCTCTGGCTAATGTTTCCAGATCTATATAGAATAGGAGAGATGATGATGGGCATCCTTGTCTTGTTCTTGGTTTTAGAGTGAAAGTGTTCTGTTTTTGATCATTTAATATGATATTAGATGTTGGTTTATCATAGATGGCTTTTATCAGGTCAAGATAAAGATCATCTATTCCAATTTTCTTTAGGGTTTTTTTTCATCATGAATGAATGTTCATCAAGTGTTTTTCTCCATCTATTAAGATGATCATGTGATTTTTGCCTTTGGTTCTGTTACTATGGTGTATTTCATTAATTGGTTTGCATATGTTGAATCATCTCTGCTTACTGGGATGAATCCTGCTTGGTCATGATGTATAATCTTCTTTATGGTTTGTTGCATTATGTTTGCCAGTATCTTATTAAGGAGTTTTGCATCAATATTCATTAGGGAGATTGGCCTGTAGTTTTCTTTCTTGGTTGGGTTCTTCTCTGGTTTTGGAATCGGCATAATACTTGCTTCTAGGAATGACTTTGGAAGTACTGCTTCCCTTTCAAGTTCTTTATAGAGTTTCAGCCTTAGTGGCATTAGTTCTTATCTAAATTTCTTTTAGAATTCAACAGTGAATTTGTCAGGGCCTGGGCTTTTTTTTTGTTGATAAATTTTTGATTACATTTTCAATTTCATTGGCTTATTTATAATTTTTATGTCTTCTTGGTTTAGTTTTGGCAGTTCAATTATATCTAGGAATTTGTCACCTTTTGTGTTTTCCATCTTATTGGAATATAGATTCTCCTAGTAGTTATTGAAGATCTGCTGGATTTTTATAGGATCTGTTGTGATTTCCTCCCTTTCATTCCTAATTGCTTGAATTTGTGTCTTTTCTTTCCTCTTTTTGATGAAGTTGGCTGTTTATCAATTTTATTTATTTTTTCAAAGAACCAACTTTTTGATTCATTGGTTCTTTGTATTGTTTTAGTCTCTATTGCATTAATTTCTGCTCTTATTTTTATAATTTCCTTCCTTGTATGAACTTGGGATTTGATTTATTGTTCTTTTTCTAGAAGTTTGAAGTTCAACATTAGGCCATTTATTTGAATTCATTCTGTTTTCTTGATATGTGAGTTCATTGCTATAAATTTCCCTTATAGGACTGCTTTCATTGCATCCCATAAGTTCTGGTATGGTTTATCAGCATTATCAGTTAACTGAATATACTTTATAATTTCATCTTTAATTTTTTCCATGAGCTACTGATTGTTCAGAAGAGTAGTGTTTAATTTCCATGTGTTATGTACTTTTTGTGGTTTCCTTTGTCATTGATTTTCAGTTTTATTGTGCTATGATCAGATAGTATGCATGGGTTGATTTCAATTCTTTTACATTTTCTTAAACACATTTTGTCAGCTAATATGATCTATTTTGGTGAATGTTCCATGTGCAACTGAGAAGCATGTGTATTCTGATGTTTTGGGATGAAACACTCTGTAAACATCTACCAAGTCCATTTGTTCACAGGCTTCATTTAATTCTAATATTTCTTTGTTGATTTCTTTTGTCTAGTTGATGTATTCATTTTTGAGACTGGGGTATTAAGGTCCCCCAGTACAATTGCATTAGTGTTTATTTGGTCAGTTAATATTTATTTTATGTGGTTGGGTGAGTCTGTGTTTGGTGCATAAATATTTATAATTGTTATCTCTTTTTCTTGGAGCTTTTCCTTAATGAGTATGTAGTGACCTTCTTTGTCTCTTTTGATCAGTTTTGGCTTAAAGTTCAGATTGTCTGCAAATAGAATAGCTACCCTGCTTTTTCCTGGGTTCCTGTGGCATGGAGAATTGTTTTTCATCCTTGACTTTTAGTTTCTGAGTTTCTTTTTGTGCTAAACATGTTTCTTGAATGCAGCATATTGTTGGATCTTGCTTCTTAATTCATTCTGCCAACCTGTTGCTTTTGATTGGTGAGTTGTGACCATTTATGCTGATGGTTACAACTGATATGTATTGGTTTTTCTTTTTCTTATTGTTTGTTTTCTGTCTTTCTGCTATGTTTAATTGCTTGCCCTGCCTGGTGGCTTCTATCTATTGGTGTTCCCGTGTTTGTGGTTTTTATTATCTCTTTCTAATATGTCTTTCAGAGCATTCTGTAGAGGTGGTTTGTTGGTCATAAATTCCTTTTCTTTTTTTTTTTAAGGAGAATAAAACAATACAAAACAGAACAAAGCAAATCAGAACAGAACAATGCAAGCAACACATGACCTCACAACAAGACAACAGGAAATTAACAGTGGTCACCATAAGGTTTCTTGCTTTCTTCACAATAGTTGTCCAAACCTTCACACACAATACAATCCAACAAAACAAAATAGTATAAAACCAGTCAAAACAATAGAATAAGAGCATTATGAGACTTCAAAACAAGAGAATAAGAAATCAACAATGGCTTCCCTACTGTCTCTTCTTCTCTTCAAAATAGCTGTCCATACCCTCATAAACAGTGAAATCAAATAATAAGAAATGGACTAAAACCAATCAAAACAAAAGAATGAAAGCATTACAGGACTTCAAAACCAGATAACAGGAAATGGACCATGGTTACTATAATGTCTCTTTTTCTTCAAAAAAGCTGTTTGTACCATCACATATAATAAAATCAAATGAAGCAAAAAAGAGTAAAACCGATTAAACGGAAGAATGAAAGCATGATAGGACTACAAAATGAGATAATAGGAAACCAGCTATGATTACCATACTACATCCCATTATGTTCAAACTATTTGCCCATACCATCTGACACAGTAAATCTAACAAAACAAGACAGACCAGAACCAAACCTACCAAAATTGTGAAAACATTACAAGAATTCAAGGCAAGACAGTAACAAATTAATATTGGTTACCACCTTCTCCTCCTGGGTATTTCCTCCCCTATCACTTTTATAATATCTATTGTGTTTTTGAGTCCCACTAACTCCTGTTTTTCTATACTAGTGTTCACCCATATGAGTTCAAACTGTTTCAACCAAGAACATCATCTCCAGTAGCCACTGAAGAGCCTCAAGATTATCCTATTTTGTAGCTGGGTAGCTTTCCATTGTATGAAAATGCTACATCTTTCTTATCTATTCTGCGGTTGCTGGGCTAAGTATCCTTGCTTTTTTTCTGGTCTTCTGTCACACAGAACAAATGTTTTCTCCCTTTTGATTTTCAGTCTATGAATTTCCTTTTGAGTTAAATGTATTTCTTATATGTGGTATATTGATGGATCTTGTTTCTTGGTCCACTCTCCATATGTTTCTTTTTATTGCTGAATTGAGGCCACCTACATTACTGGTTACAACCAGCAAACATTGGTTTGTCTCTGCCATGCTATTGTTGTTGGCCTTCTGCTTTTTCTCTTCATTCAATTGCCTGTCTTGTTTGGCAATCCTCCTCTGCTGCTGTTCCTGGAACCATGGTCATCTTTATCCCTCCTTAGAGTATCCTTCAGCACTCTGTAGGGTTGGTTTGGTGGTCATGAATTCCTTCAGTTCTCTATCATGGAAGTATCTTATTTTTCCATTCATTTTGAAAGATAGTTTTGCAG
>RJWT010030473.1:0-14632 GCA_004365215.1 Cuniculus paca | reverse complement strand
GTGTCCAGCTGCACAGTGGACAGCACAAGATCTCATCATGCTTCTTGGAATGCATGCAAATTAAAGCTTATAAGTTGTTTATTTCTGAAATTTTTATTAAATTTTTTTGGACTGTGGTTGACCTTGGGAAAACAAAGCCCTGGATAAAGGGGGACTACTGCATGTTGCTTTATTTTCTGATGTGTGACAGAACAAAGCTATGATCGTAGAAATTCCATTAAATTTATATTTACAGGAAATAAGGAAAGCTTTCTCAACACTGAAAGTCTGTCTGCAAGTAGCTTGCATCATTTAAAGGGCCCAGCATTATGTGTTCAAGACGTACTATTGTGTCCATCCTGTGACCATATGGCTACCACTGTGGCCCAGCAGTTCTTTCCACCCATCCACATGTGACAACAGGAAGGCTCCACAATGTGGGCTGAATTATAGAATGCAGCAGAGGGAGAGAGGGAGCCCTAAACTATTTCGTTTCCTGCATGTTCGGCCATGATACATGCTTAGCAGATGGTGCATGACTGTGCTTAAAGAAGTTTGCTTGACTCTGTGTCCAACTCTTGCAGAGTCGAGGATAGGTGAGTGGACAGGCATTGTGGGAAGTTACAGGTTTTGTTAAATTTCCAGTTTTGGTAAAGATGATGGTGTCATTTAGAGATTTATGGAGATTTCAGTGACTGTTGTTTTGAGCTGCAATATAGTGATAAACCAGGAGCCAGAACCTGGCTCAGATCCTGGCTCTCCCACTTAGAGACTGGTGCTATATTTGTTGTTACCTCCATTATCTTGCCTCACAGTCACTAAAGCATCCTTGAGATGCTCAAAGAATGTAAAAGTGCCTAAAAACCATTGTGGATTGTGCAAAATGAGTCATAATTCCCAACAGGCAGATGGCTCCAATCTAAATGCTTAGCCAGCTGGGAACATGGCATTTCCATCCTAAGAATGTCTCTCTGATAATTAATATATGAACACTTTGAGCTTTAACTCTTAAGGACTTAAATAATATACTGGAAAAATTATTATTTGTTTTATTTTGTTCTGGTACTGGTGATCGAACTCATGGCCTTGTGTCTGCCAGGCAGGTGCTTGTGCCACTGAGCTAAATCCCAAGCCCTTGAAAAATTATTTTTAAATGTATTTTAAAATTACCCTTACTTTTGTGTGTATGGTATTTGATGTGATTTAAACATCTCACAAGTATAACTGCTATAGCTTTCCTTTTATGCATGAGTTTTAAAATTTGATTGTTTCCCTCTGTTTAAGATGCTTTGAGAGGGAACGTAATAGAAATTTGGGGGTAGGGGACCCACTAACTATAATTTCTTAAAGAATTGGGTAATCTTTGGAAATCTCTTTCAGTATATAAAATTGGTTTAATTGTAGCTTTATGTAAGCATACATCTGTTTCATAAATCCACTTGAGCCTTCCTGGATGCAGGTTTTCTCAAATCCCCGAGGAGGTGTTTAACGGATGAATCGTTGAAGGACAAAGTAGGCTGCTTAAGTTTCAAAGCCTGATGCGCTCGGGGAGATGCCCATTGTTACGGGAGCCTCACACCAAAGCTCAGTTCACTCACGATGAACCTGCTCTACCCCAGATTCCGAGTCGGAGAAGTCCCTGAGTCGACTGGAAGCTGTGACAGCACAGTCCCTTGAAGAGGAAGAAGAGCACGGGAGCAGCAGAAAACACAGAATGTCCGAAGGGAAGGATTGTGGTGGGGGAGACGCTCTCTCCAATGGCATCAAAAAGCACCGGTAGGTTGGCCTTTAACAGCTGCTATCGCTGTCTGTCTGGACAATTTAGGTTCTCAAAGAACTGTGCCTTCTGTGTGTGTCGGGTGTTTGTGTTGCTGTGTCCCCCCACAGAAGGGCTTTAACTGGAAGTACTTGTCCCTTTGTCCATTTACGGGAACATCGATCCATTAGTGTAGGAACAGAGCACCACGTTTGGTGTAGCAACCCTGTTTTCAGGGGAACATACAAATCCTTCCGTTGGCACTTGAGAAAGGTTATTGAGAACTCCCCTTTGAAATCGATGCTGTGCTCCCTTTTTCATCATACATCTTTTATGACTCTACCTCCAATGCTGTTTTAGTTCCTAGGCATTTGATCTTCTTGCTGGTTTTATTAAGAGTGAGTGGTAATATTGCCAGCCCGTTGATGTAATTTAGTTAAATTTAAACAAAGGCTGTTATGGGGACCCAGAGTTTGCTGAACACATGCATTTTATCCAGTCTAATAATGTCGCTATGTTTCTATTCCCTTGACGGCTGAGTCCTAAAGATTGTCTCAGTGAAAGCGATGTAACACACACCACAGTTCTCTGGTTTCAGCACAAGTTTACGGACACAAGGGTACATGTGCATGCTGGTATTTATGTAGTGAGATATTTTATAACATCAGGAAAGGGCGCATCCCATTGGCCTTTTCAAAGTCATTTTGGGGGTAAGGAGTATTAATGATGAATTTCTACAAAATAGTTGTTTGGTTCATGTTTTTAGGTTGTGTAACACCATGATTCTGACTACAACTGGTCTCAAATGTTCTTTTGAGAAAAATATATATATATCTCTTCTCTGATTTATTTGTGCTTTTCCTTTGTTAACAAAAATGTCTTGGTCTGTATTTATTTTTAGAAGATGAGTGAGTTTAGGAACTAACTAGATAAGAGCAGTATTCTTGTGTTGGACTTGAAGTTGTCCTCCACACATACTTGTTAATAACTGTCCTGTGATGGAACTGACTACTGCAAATGACACTGCGAGCAGTGAGTGTCTTTCCTCTGCAGTTACTATCCATCAGTTCCTCTGGAGTCTGAGACTAAGCAGTAAGCCCGGGTAGTCTGCCACTTTCTAAAGAGAAGACCGCGTTGCGCTATGGACACATACACCATGCCATCCAGTGAGCACTCGGGTGAAATCTTTGGAAAGCTGATGGAAGCGTGTAAATGTTTGGTTATTAAATTGTCAGCAGGAGTACTATGTTTAGAACAAACAGCCGTCTTGTGTGGTTGAAGGGGTTTCTCTACACCCTTTTCAGAACTAGATGGCCTTTTTGTTGTAGGGGTACTATGGTAATGGCAGTAGTTATTTTGTATTTGACATAATTGTATCCTACTCAGGTATTCTGTGTTCTGTTTTAGTCACACCCAGGATGGTAGAGATGTGATACTTGCAATTGTTCAAAAACATGAAGTCAGGACAAAACCACTGAGGAAGAACACAAAGGAAATTAGGTGGCGACCTCACCAGAGAAGTTAAACTGATAAAAAAAAGATGAAACTTATTAAATCTATAAAACGTAATACCACAGTTCTGTTACTCAGGTAAAAATAGGGGCACTTTGGAAATTGTGACTAGCCTCATAGGTGAGAAAACTTCGTATTTTTTAAAAGTAGCCTTTTTTCCTATAAAATTCCTCTATAATTCGAGTATATGCCATGCATAATTAAGAGATTTAACTTTAGAATAGGAAAAATGTTGACGTATTCAGTGATATCAAATCCCTGTTGCCTTTTCCCTAAATAGCATTATGAGAAATCTGTATTTATAGTGGACATGACTGTATTGATACTAAGAATAGTTTCTATTGATAGTGATTACGATGTTTTAGAAAAGCAGAGATATGTTGGTAGGTTAGATACAGGTGTTGCTTAGAACCAAAGTGATAATAAAATTTGTTTGAAATTCATGTAAAATTTGTCCTCACCCTTGTCATAGAGTTTTGTTTCTCTAATACTGAAAACTCATTTACTTAACACTTAATGTTCTTATAAAAGTCTTGTGTTTGCGCCTCACCCCGTACCACCAGTTAGCCCCTGGTAAATACACTTAAATTTAGGAAACGGAGACATGAGAATACGTACAAGATTTTTAAAAAGAGAGAATACATATTTTTAAATGGGAAAAGGGAAACCTTGATAATATTTATTATAGTTGATAATATAATATTATGTTCCATCTTAACTAACACAAGGGTTTCTAGCCATTCTTTTTAAGCACAAAACCATTTGTGCAACAGAAATTTAATGTGAAAACTACTACAGTCTTGCAACCTTCATATTGACAGAGCCTTTCCCCAGAACATACAGCAAGTTGCTTTGTGGAAAATGAGCCCACACCATGCCGTAGTAACATCTATATTTACATGGCTTATTGCCGTCCTGGCCAAGTGCCATAGGAGCAATTATCTATACTTGGACTTGATTTATTGAATTTATTCTGAGAGCTCTAATCTTGTAACTTGTTAGCATTTTTGTCCAAGTTGTCTATTTGGCGAAGATACCAGTGTTTATTTGAATATTGGGTACAGTGTAGGAGCTGCTAATAGTAAATTAGTCAGAATCTGGAAAGGTTAAACTCATATTACAGTTCCATAAATGTCATTCACTATACTAGTTGCGTTAATCAGTTAAAGGAGAAAACTAAATGATCACTCCTAATAAAAATTGTTAATAAAATCAGTTAAAGGACAAAACTATATGATCACTCCTAATAAAAATTTTTAATAAAATTAGTCATTCATAGTAAATAGATTTATTAGCAAACCACAAATAGAAGGAACCTCTTTAATCTGGTTAAAAATTATAGCAGACAAATTGCTTGATGAAGACATACTGAAATGGTTTTGTAATTCACCATCAGAAATAAGACAGAATGCCTGGTCTTTTCTATTCAGTATGACTTAGAGCCCATACCCAGAGACAACACATACAAAATGTAGATATAAACAAAATTGATTATCCACAGATGGCACAATTGTCTGCATAGAAAACCTGTAGTCATAGAAAAATTATGAGAGTTAGCAATATTTGTTGGCAAGGTTGCTGTATAGAAAACTGCATTCTATAGATCATTGACAGAAACTACAGTTAAAATTGGAAGAAAAGAAAGTAACCATTAAAAAGCTACATGCCTAGAAATAAATCTTTGCCCCCACCAAAAGAAAAAAAATCCCAGAAAAAAGTCTAATGAAACTTATTGAAAGGAAAATTCATTATTATAAAAATATTCTTGTCATATTGATCTGTAGATTCAGTGTAATTTTAAATAAAATTACAATGCCATTTTCCATGGAAGGTAGAAAATTTATACTAAAATTTATACGAAATACAAAGGACTTTGAAGAGTCAAAATACTGCTCAAAAGGCAGATCAGAGGGAAAAAATTATGTTTGCTCTACCAAATATCAAAGTTTATGATAAATATTTCAGAATTTTCCCAGAAATAATTTGACCTGTCAAATGGAAGGAGGGAAAAAGCCCCAAAGGAAGCCTCATGTATAAGGAAGCCTAGTACATATCATAGAGCTAGAGCAGCAGATCAATGAGGGAAAGAACGCATGACTTGGTAAAGGATGCTTAGTTAATCATTTAATATGGGATGGGAGGAGGAAATAGATCTCTGTTTGATATCCAGTGGCCCCTCTATATCTGTAGGTTCTGTGTCTGTGGATTCAAGCTACTACAGATTGAAAGTAATTGGGGTAGGGGAATGGACATATACAGGCCTTTGTTTTCTTGTCATTATTTCTTAATACATTAAAAAAAAAACTCTGCATTACATTTGCACTGTTTTAGCTATTGTAAGTAATCTAGAGATGATGTAAAGTATACAGGAGGACTGTGTTGATCATATACTACACATACTGTACCATCTTATATAAGGGGTTTGAGAATCTGCAGATTTGGGCATCCAAGGAGATTCCTGGAACAAGTACTCTGCAGATAGCAAGGGACAACAGTGCAGATGAATCAAGCACTTAAATGGAAAAGGGCAACCCCTGCACACTTTCAGAAGAAAACATAAACTATCCTCATAGTTTTGAGATAGGAAAAGATTTCTTACAACAGAAATATCACGGATAGCTTTTTCATCTGATTCTAATTAACTTACTTGCACTTGACATATTAGCTTGTACTAAAGCCATCAATAGTAAATGTGGCTGAGAATCTCCAAGGTTTATTATCCTGAAAAAGATTTGGGCTCCAGATGACTGCCTAGCTTTACTCACCCTCTGTGACTGCTTTAGGTATGAGTTGTTAGGTATCCAAAGGGAGAGGATCGTAGTAACTTTTGTCTTCTGTGTATGAAGAATTCATAGGAGAAATAAGCTGACAAGTCAACGTCAAGTAAAAGGTTAAAAATAGAAGCTAAGACAATATCTTCCAGAAATAAGAGTATATTGAGAAAATGTCAGGGGCAAATACAAATTTTGCAGCATTGAATATATTTAATCTCTGGAATAAACCCACTTTGCTCTTGAACTCTTACCTCCTACCCATGTGCAGCAGATGATCTGGATTCACACTTGTTTAGATCAGGAAATCGAGTTAGTAACAAGTCACCTCATCCAGAGCTCCTCTGCTACCCTGGGCCTTCTCCGTCAAGGTCTTTAGTTTGGCAACTCCTTCTTATGTAGTGGCCAGGGCACTTAAACTACACCTCCAACTTCCAGAGGACTCAGGAGTCACGAGGAAGATAGCGAGAGCCTTGGTCAGCATCACCCAGATCTTTAGAAAGTCCTGTGGGCTGGAGGGAGC
Source organism: Cuniculus paca (assembly GCA_004365215.1). Taxonomy (NCBI): domain Eukaryota; kingdom Metazoa; phylum Chordata; class Mammalia; order Rodentia; family Cuniculidae; genus Cuniculus; species Cuniculus paca. The sequence goes on along the minus strand of RJWT010030473.1, from coordinate 8,091 downwards.
AGTGGTTCCAAAGACCCTCCGTCTGTGCTGTCTTCATGCTGCCCCAGCTCCCTGCCCCAGAGTGCATACTTCCCTTGCAACGTAGAGTTTGCAATGAAAAGAAAGTAGTATTGCTAAAGTCGAGCAGCTGGGCTGTGGGGCCTGCCAGTGACAAATGGCACAAGCCTGTGTTGGCAGCATAAGAGAGCGAGGATCACCAAGGAACAGGCAGAGGAAGCTCCAGGAGAGTAGCAGAGAAAGATGCTCGGTCCTTTCAGAGGCATGAGAGGTTGGGCAAAGGCGCCGCTGTACTGCAGATGAGGACTGACCATTCCTGGTCAGGAGGCTAAGGCCAGTGCAGATTGGACACTTGGAATAGATTGGCAAAGTGGGTGGAAGAAGCAGAGGACTAGACATCAGCCAGCCACTCAGATTGCAGGACATCCATCTCTCCTACAAAAGCACATTTGGAGACCTCTACAAATAAGGAATGTCAGCTTGACAGTTGGGGCTGGCTATCCAAGCAAAGAGGACTCAAACTTAAAAACCTTACCTAGGGCCAGCAGGCAGGCCACTGGGTCGCTGAGTACATTAGGAAGACACAGAAGGCAGAAAGAGCCTGGACTCTTGATGCTTCCTTTCATGTTTGTAGGTCGAGTTGCTGAGGTTATTGCTGTGAATTACACTGGCAGAACTGCATTATCTTTCCATTAAGCGTTTGCTTCTTGGTACTGTGTTTGAGTTTAGAAAGCAAATGGAGTTGCTCTTTTGAAAACAGCAGCAGAGGCTCAGAGTCCCAAGGGCCCTTCTCCTTGTCCTGTCCTCAGTCCCAAAGATACCTCTTGGGGGCCCTGAGACTCACAGTTGGAAAACCACAGTCTCTTTCTAGTCCTGGCATTCTGTAAACAAGTGACAGTAGGACACACTTTCACCTCTAAGGGCTTGTTCTAATCTGTTCTAGACAGATGCTTATCGTGGGCAAATGAGAGCAGTTTTCTAGGGCAGCTGTAATCTGAAAAGCTCTGCTTGAATGAATGTAATAGCTAGTAGCTAATGAATTGATACTTACCTGGATTATAAAGAAAAATACTATTTTTTTCGGGTATATAATACCATTTTAAAACCTTTTTATTATGGAAAATTTCAAATATGCCTACAAATAGACTCACATAATGAGCCCTTTTATACTTATCATTCAGCTTCAGTACTTGACATATGCCCAACTTTGTTTCATCTACAAACCCTTTCACCTCCCATCTTCTATAATTTTAAATAAAGCAAATCTAAGATACATTGATTCAACTTTATGTTTCAAGGCATTGCTTTTTAACTAAAGAAACAGTATGTATTTATGGCTTGCAATATGACATATATACACATTGTAAAATGGTTGTATAGAGCTAACATACGCATTGCCTCAACGGAATTATTTTTTGTGGTGAGGACGCTGATGTTCTGCATCCTTAATGATTTTCATGTATACAATATACTATTAACTGCAGTCATCAAGGGTACAATAGATCTCTTCAGCTTAGTCTTCCTAAAAATACGCCATGCTTCATGAATTTGCATGTCGTCCATCTGCAGATGAGGACCGTGCTAATCTTTGTATTGTTTCAGTTTTTAGCCTGTGTGCTGCCATAGTGAGCATTCCTCATCTTTAACTCTGTGTTATCTCTAGAACATTCAGACTCTTTTTTCCTCCTCAGCCTCACTACCATTGCCATATATAAGTAATAGTTTAATTGTCATCAAATTTTAATTAGTATTCAAATTTTCTTGCTTGTCTCATAAGTGTCTTTTAGTAATTAGATCCACATTGTCATTTAGTAATAAGAATTTCAAGTGCCCCGTAATAATTACTAGGAAAGCTTATTTTGTGTGATATCAAGTAAAAATATTTTTCCAGGTTTGTCAAAAGGAAAGATAATTCTTGGAATTTCCTGTTCTTACCACATACTATGAAAAAAATACCAAACCCCTTTAATAAACACCACCATTAAATTTTAAAAATTGATTTTTGCACATACCTGTATAAACTTTTATTATCATGAGCCAGATTAGTGTATTTGTTAATAGCTACAGTATGGGTTTGAACCCCATATTACACAACTTTGCTAACTTTAAACAAGTTACACTTTCTTTGAAACTCAACTTCTGTTTCTGTGAAATAGGTGTAATAGTAGGGCTGCTACATTGGTTCATTATGATACAATTAAATGAGATGATCTATGTCAGGCATATCCAACCTGTGGCCCACCTTTTATTATTCTTCTCTTCATGTTACAAGTAAATTATTTTTAACAGAAAATCTTATTACTTAAATATATTTAATATACATTCTATATGTAGTCCAAGACAATTCCTCTTCACTCAGAAAAATAAGGGAAAATATGACGGGCCGTAAGTTGGACATACCTAATCTAAACAAAGCATTCCCTGATTTCAGCTGCTGTTAGAGAAATGGAAACTGGTGAACCCTATGTAGATAAATGATCTGACCTTCTTTTTTAAAAAACTTAAAAAGTTTTTTGAATAGATTTTGGAAATTTGCATTGTCTTTTGAAAGTTGGATCTGGAGAAAGGGGTAGCCAAAATGAAAGTATTGATCTTAGAAGACCTCTGTTTTCTTTTGGTAAATAAGACATATGGAAAACTGTCTCTCTATTTAAAGCCAGGTGTCCAGGATTTTCATGATATTTTGTAAGGCTGTTTCATAGTGTGATTAAGCTGCAGCTGGTTTTCTGTTGATCATGTGTAGGTGCCACTGTGCTGCACACAGCTGGTTGTAAAATACATTGTCAGAAGTGTAAACAAGAGGTGACTAGAGGCTTAGAGGCTGTTACTCATTCTGTGATCCCTTGACATTACTTCCCCATGCAGAGGTCTCATTACTTTCTCCTTTGGAGCCCTAGACTTTTCAATCTCTTAGGTAAATATCCAATTTCCATTTCAAGTTTGCTTTAGAGACACTTAGAATCCTCAGAATGGTAAATGAAAGTGGTTAAATATTTACCAAAATGTACATCCTTCTTTACTGCCTTGTGCCATTTATCTGAAAATACGTCCTCCCTCACCTCCCCACTCACAGACAAGCACAATATTTTGAGTGTTAGGAAATATTTTTCAGTCTGACAGTCTCGATAGTCTGTCTGCTTTAGTGTGTTTACTCTGTCTACACTTTATAACAAGCCACAGATTAGGCATCTTAACTTTTGATGACATAGGATTTGGTCTCTGCAAAGACATCAAAAGTGTCTTTCCCTTTTGGAGCTGTGCCAATCTGAATTTTGCCTCTAGGAGAAAACTCTCGGGGGACATAGAGTTCTTCAGTATTGTTTTCTTCACTTGTTACCTCAAGAGGAATTTTCTTCTCTTCAAGAAAACACCATATGTACTAATAAGAATTTGCAAGGTAAATACATTAGAGAAGTGGTGATTTTGAAAAACCGCAGAGGTCCTTAAAGATGTGTTATTTTGTTGGCCTTGTGCCTTTAAAGTCTTAAAAATTCGGTTGATGCACAGCTCCTTTCAAAACACACTGATCGTGTAACGTGTGACATATGCTCATCTGGCATGTGACTTGCTCACCTCACGTTGATGCAGTGCACAGCAAGGGGTTAGGATTTGAAACTTGGTGCGGACCCTCTGCTTTACCACTGCAGGTGTTCACAAGGCGGCTCCCTCCTCACTGGCTGGTTTTCAGCAAGGAAGCCATGCTGCTAAGGCAGATGGATGTGGGACACACAAATGTCTAGACGCGTGCTGTCCACAACACGGGGTCACTGATCTGAGCAGATGATGTGATTTGTAGTAGAGCAGATACAGTCAGCTTTCAGTAGGAGGTAGGAGATGGACATAGTGTCCCCCCGGTGCAGAAGCACAGTTGTGGGCGAACACAGCTGGACAGCTCCCAGCTCCTGCATAGCTGTCTGTGGATGGTAGTGCAGAATCGTGGATTCTTTGAGATACTGTTTTACTTTGGTGTTTTAAGGCTTTTATCACCTTAGGTACAAGGCCAGAATTTCTAGGAGGTGAATGTGCACTGCGATCGTGAGATGGGGAGAGGCCCTGGCTCAGTGTGCTCCGTCTTCTGAGTCAAGCCCTGGCTGTGTGGTTGGGGACAGCTGGCCACCTGCTTTTCCTCCAGACCTCAGCTGCTGCTGCTCTGAGCTGAGCTGGACCCCGCATGACACAGCCCGCAGCAGGACGGCTGGGGCCCAGGCCTGTCTGGTTTCAAACACTGTTGTTTCTATTTTTTCTTTCTGTTAATTTTCAAAATTGTAATTACCACGAAAAAGTAAACAACTTAAGTTAGAGAATGGTGAATAGGGAAAAGGGAAAAAAAAGAATCAAGATATATCATGTACAGGTACAAATTCCCTATGATAAATGCGATCATTGTGTATCTCTAAAATATACCAATAAGCTTAATTAATAAAAAAAAAGTCAAAGCACCTTGTTGTTTTAAAGGTGCAATAGTAAGAAAGTATAAACATATCCACATTTTAGATAGTCATTTGTATGGTAGGCAAATGGTATTTTAAAAATTTTTAATAGAAAAACTGATTTATGAGCCAGTTTACAGAATATCAAAAAAATCCGTATTTAATACCAACTTTAACTATAAATAACTAAAAGAGAAAAAACTTTCCTCTCGCCCATTTCTGCTTCAGCCTCTGTATTCTTTCCTTGCCTTTTGGCGAAAACGTTCGGTCATAAGGCTGCTGCTCTCTTGGATGAGGACAAGGATTATGATCAGGGAGCTGGCTTCTTTTGCACTTTCGGCTGGCATAGCCACATAATAGATTATATATTCCTTACCTGTGTGCCGAAACCATGCCAGTGGTAGGAAAATTTCATGAGTCAGTCTCTTTCTCATCTTTAAAATATGGCTCCACAAATGCTTTCTGCTTTATCTTGTTTATCATCGTGGGCGTTTGGTTCCCGTATGGCAGCGGCTGACCCCTCCGGTTCATTTACCACCCAGGGAAGCTGTCCGCCCGGCAGGATTCATACTCTTCACGAGTTACCTGATCACACGTATCTTCCAAGCTATCATTCGCCCTTCTTTCTCTATTTGGGCTTTTTCTCCATTTTGCTCTTGCTTCTTCACTTCTAAAAGCGGACTTTGGCTGTTGGACGTACAGTCCATACAGTTTGTGTCTACTATTCCTTCCTCTAATCCCGAGGGACTGCAATCCTTTGTGTCTGTTACAATGCTGCATCCATTGTATACTGAGTAAATACGATCCAGGAGCTGCACTCTGCTGGATGTTTTCAGAGCATGCATCTTGGTGGTTGTTAGACTTTGTTTCAGCAATTCTGCAAGGATTTAACTTGAAGAACTGATGCAAAGTCACATTCTCCATAGACTGACCTGGCAATTACTTTTATAGGTTCATGAGAACCAGCACCCTTCATGTCATCAAAAAGATTCTATCTTTTCAAGCTTTCATGTGGACATAGAGGAATTTTGAAGATCCCTCTTTTATATTCTTCTTTTTGTGGGTGTTTTATTGTCTAGAGGGGATTTATGTAAGACAGGAGGATGTACTCCTGTAAAAAGAACTTCTTTGGGGAAACTTTGGGTACCATGCAGCTCACATACAATACAAGGAGATACACCTCGGCAAAAAGGTTCATATTCTAAAATTTAAAGTAATTTATCCTGACTTTTAATTAATGGTTTTTGTTTGTTTGTTTGTTTTGTGTAATAATTTAGAGAATTAACATCATAGTCCCCTGTCTATTGTTGGCTCCATGTTGGGTACTACTACAATTAAAGTGAAAACAGAACTTGTCATCTAGGCCTTTTACAAGTGTCCAGTTGCATTAACTTGAGCAAACCAGAAGAACACTTGAATATAATGAAAGTTGTGTTATGTCTAAAGTAGATCTAAGATAAAAACATATTCTTCATAATCAGGCCTAAAGGAAACCATTGACTTCCTATAATCTCGATTATACACTACTTTCAACCAAAGCAGAGTACTTCAAAGCCCACAGTAATAAAAGTTACAATGTTTTCATGGAATGGTTTCCTTAATAAGGAAGTATTCCCTTAATACAAATAAATATATATCTATCTATCTCAGGGTTTTTGGCTGTTTTCCTTCAGGACATGATTGACACAATTGGTCTTAGTGGAAATAATGAGAAAGTCTCAAGAGGCCAGCTACACTGCTTGAATCTCATTGTGTGCTGTGGGACAGTGTGTAATCTTTCTCAATGGAAGAAACTTCAGGAAAGAGAAAGAATGTATCCTTTGCAGTATACTTATCTCACTGCTCTTGAGCAGTCAGATGGGAAACGGGACAAATCAGAGAGTACTCAGGGTGTCATGGAGCAGGGAAGAATCCGAAATACAGCTGTCTCTAGAAATTCTATCTTTGATGGCAGGTAGTCGAAAGGATTTCTTATAAAGTAAAAAGGAAGTTAATTTAGGATGTTGAAACAGCTAAAAAGCAAATCACAAATTGCTCATTCCGAAAAAGTAGGTGTGGTTGAAAGGGAAGTTAGTGTGAAAGGTTCAGAACCACAAAGAGGCACAGTCCTGTTACAGAGGAATAAATCTATTCTGCAGTCCATCTCTGCTTCCCTTTCTTTTCTTACTGTTACATCACTTCTGGTGTTTCTGAGACCCTTATTTGGGGATCTGAAGTCCCCGTCTGCAGTACCTCGGGAAATACACAACCTGCTCAAACCCATCTGGCTCCAGCGTCACCTTCAAGGATCAACCATTCCCCCCAAGCACTGAGACTTAGATTCTGGGAGAGCTCTAGATCTGGCTGCTACAGCCAGACTTCTGACCAGCCGAAGCATATTGCACTTCTGAGGCAGACTGTTTCTCACTGTATAGAACCCAAGAAGTTTCTGTGTGTTCCGGAAGAACTTCTTTCCTCTTCTTCACCAACAAAATCACCACTGCGACAACCTCGGCTGCTCTGTGGAGCGTGGAGGGCTGGTAGTGGAAGGCTCTGTCCTCCGTCCCCACGCCCCTGCCTCTTAGCTGTACACCACAAGGCTCAGGTGGCCTTCGTGTGTGGCCGGAAGGGCTGTTAGCTCTGATCTGTGCAGCGCACAGCATGGGTCTCATCAACATTGCCATTCAAACCACTTCCTTTCGGTCCAAACGATTGTGGTCTACGCTCTCCTTTTCACTTCAGTGATTTCCCATCTGTTGTAGCCCCCATTATGTGAAAATCCTAGTTTGTTTGTTTGTCTGTTTTTGCTGCTTGCTTGTTTGCTTGCTACTTTTGGTTTTGGTGGTACTGGGGTTTGAACCCAGGGCCTTTCTACCAAGCTACATCCCCAGTCCCCTCCCCTACCTCACCCCGCTTCCTTTTTAAAGTTTTAAGACAGGATCTTGGTCATTTGCCCAGACTGGGTTGGCACTTGTGAACCTCCTACCTCAGCCTCCAGGGTGCTGGGTTACGGGCATGTACCACTATGCCTGGCTAAAACCTTAGTTATTTTTAGAGTTAAGGATGAGCGAAGAATAGTCACCCTGTCCGTAGGTTACAGTCTGCCTTTCTGTGGCGTCCTCCTTCCAGCTCCAGTGGGGGCCCAGCTGCCCGTGGTGACAGCCCTTTCTAAATCAAAACACGAGTTCAGAAGGGTTTTCTCACCTGCATATTTTGGCTTTAAAGTGTTGTGTTTCTATAGCTTTCTTGTTATTCCAGGAATGACTACAAACAGACAGATGTAGGAAATAAATTCACTGTGTTCTTGAAGTTTGACAGTAAATTCCGAATTTTAGAAATTCACTGTAAAAAATCAGTGTATATAATAATTTTGTGTATACATTTTTAACATGTTAAAATCAAAACAAGTAAAGCTTCTTTTATAGTATGCAAAGTAACCCTAACTTCTTCTCTATACAGAACCAGATCTAAATGATGATGACAGACTAATAGATATATAATTTAAGAGATTAAAAATAAAATCGCAGATTATCAAAATACATAGCAAAATCAAAGAATTATATCAACTAGTTATATAAAATTACTAAACTGAAAATAGGAAACCAAGTCATTGGGTTTTTTAAAGATGCCTAACTAAAAAAAGGGCATGACTAATAGTGGGGCATTCCTTTTAGACTTGTACTGA
>RJWT010030472.1:0-14633 GCA_004365215.1 Cuniculus paca | reverse complement strand
ACTACTAATTGCTATTAGTTCATTGAAAAGAAAGGTTTGTGCCTGTATTGTTTGATCAACTTTTCATGGCTATATCTTCTAATATGAGCAACTACTTTAAAGATAATGTTATACAGTGTACTAACCATTGTTACCCTCCTATCTTGTTTTGAAATTTTGTATCATTGTTTTTATTTATTTATTTTTCTTTAAAAAATTTTAAAAAATAGTTAATTATCTCCACTTTAGGGGTGGTGAAACAGGCACAATGAGTAAGGAATCTAGGTAGTACCACTTCCCTCTTTAGAATGAATTGTCAGTATTAGGTTAACGATTTATTGTAGGGAACTCACTTATGGCTTTCTGTTCACAAGTAAACTGCTGTGCTTCTAGGCACCAGAGAAGGAGGAATTCCTGGCGTGGCAACATGACCTGGAAGTGAATGATAAATCTCCTGCCCAGGCACGGCCTACTGTATTTCGATGGACAGGGGGTGGAAAAGAAGTTTACTTATCTGGGTCCTTCAACAACTGGAGTAAACTTCCGCTCACAAGAAGGTAATTGCCTGTGGGCATGTTTATTTATTTATACTTGTCTTAGCCCATAGATACTCATGTTTCTAAAAGATTTCTGCAAGTGAACAGGAAAAGAATGTTTTTATATAATGAATGTTGAATGAGGAAATCGTTTTGCTTATTAATAAATTGTAGGTTTCAAATCCAAGAAATCTCTAGATTCAGAGCACACACTTTTTAGAAGAAAACGTCTCTTGGCAGAGAGTATTTCCATGTCACGGACATCTCTCAGTTCAATACTGACTTACATATTTCTCCTCAAATCTGTTCATAGAGCAGTGGAGAGAGCACTGGGCTGGGAATCTTAGAGACACAGATTTGAGCCCACGTTGTTTACACGGTCACTTCATACCTGAGCCTCAGAATGCCTGTCTGTGAAAAAGGAATATTAGATGACATGCTCTCCGAGGTTCATTCCGACTTTGCCTCTGTGCATTGCTTTTGTTTGGGACCGCGTGTTATATAGGTCTCATTAGCAAGGATATCATAATCCAGTCACCCTGGCATGGATTTCTATCAGTTTTCCCAGGAGAAAGAAAACCCCTTCACTAGTGAGTGCTCTTGATGAAATGAAGGGAGAAATGGTGTCCTGTTGGTCAGATTGTTGGCAAGGGGCTGCCCAAATTTCCAGCAGTGACATTAGAGAAGGAGGGAGCCACACTGTGCAGTAGTCACAAGTCAGTTCAGGTCCGGGAAATAAAACAACCAAATGGGGCCTGGGGTATAGCTCAGCGGCACAGCGCCCACCTGGCAAGAGCAAGGGCCTGAGTTAGATTCCGGGTTCCAAAAAAAACCAACCAAATGAAAAGGTTCCAGAAATCTGGACATTTGTGTGTCCTGTTAAATTGATCGTCTCCGCCCCAACACAAACTGACAAGGGATAAAACCCGGCTGCATGCTGTTTGTCTTGTGTTGACATCCTCCTCCACCTTCAGAACTGCCGGTGACATTGTGCACACAAAGGAGAGAATCACGAGTGTGAGTTTGTTTACCTTCTAATGTTAGTCCAGTATGTGAGCAAAGTGATTTTTCAGGAACATCTCTTGCCCTGCTGCTTCCTTATGTAGCTTTTCTAGATTGAGATCATCTAAATTGGGTAAGCATGTTTGCTGTCCTGCAATGAACTCTTGGTTTCCTGTGGAACATTCGTTCCATGGCTGGCTTGAACTTGAATGGCAGCCCATCCAGCTGAAATGTTCTGCTTCCTTTTTTGTAGCCACAATAACTTTGTAGCCATCCTGGATCTGCCAGAAGGAGAGCATCAGTACAAGTTCTTTGTGGATGGTCAGTGGACACACGACCCTTCTGAGGTACTCTTCCTCCTGCTATTGGTCCTTGGTACCTGCACAGTCCACATAAATCACTTTCCATGATGCCCTGCTGGCAAAAGTTCCTGTGTGGCTCAGCAAGATCGCACCAGTACTCAGGCTGTTGGCACACTTGATTAAGATGAGCAGGGTAGCTAACTAGGAGATGAGACCGGCCAGCCAGGAATTGCAAGTCCTCTAAAGAATAACCCCACAGACCTTTCATGTTATGATTTCTGCCTGTCTCTCTTCCCAGCCAGTAGTAACCAGCCAGCTTGGCACGGTTAACAACATCATTCAAGTGAAGAAAACTGACTTTGAAGTATTTGATGCTTTAATGGTGGATTCCCAAAAGTGCTCCGATGTGTCTGGTATGAACAGTTATTTTGTACCACATGTATATAGGTGGGGGCTGTGGAGCCTACAGATCCTCTCATTTCTCCTGTGTCTTTGCTTTTGAGCTAACGCTGCCCAATCAGGTGGATGATCATAGCTCCAAAGGGCCACAGGAATAATTCCTAACTCGCTCAGGTCAGGTTGTTAGAGTTTGGGCCCAAGGGAGCTGTAAATTATCCTTATCTTCTTGGGTATTCAGTATGGTCCACTTGATCACAGAAAACAGAAAGTGGAAACAGAACCAGAATTTGGTGTCAGGCCGGAGGCAGGGCTGAAGAGGCCTTCCAGGGAGGGGCACATTGGATCAGTGATGAGCCAGTGCTGGGAAAGCCTGCCAGCTCACTTCCACTCCTGCTGCCTAGAGAATTTCGACCTGACAGATGATAAACGGACACCTCAGTGACTTTGGCCTTCACTTGTATAGTACATTAGCACCTTGCCAGACTCCTTGACAAGGGAAGAGAGCAGCTCCCCACAGGAAATAGGCTACACAACAGAACTATTCTTTCTGAAAAATCTGCTGGGTACGATCCTAGCAAAACTCCCACATTTCAGTGAATTGCTTTCCATCCAAACCCCACAGGAAGAAGCTTCCAGAACATAACACGTACAGTTCTGAGGGGTAGATGTGTTGTAATCTGAAGTGTCAATGCCAATTGCAGTTCCCCTTGTTGTACCCAAAGGCTCAGATGATTCCTAGGCCCTGTAGGGGAAGAGCGAAAAGACTCCCCAGGAGATGTCTGGCAGTCTTAAGAAAATGGATTGGCTTCACTTGCAGAATGGTTTTTCATCATCACCTGGCTGGGCCTGGAGGTTCCGCCACCAGGTTCTCTTATTACCAGTCCAGAGAGCACAGTGGTGAATTGACCGTGGTAGGCTTGCTGCCGCTGACAAAGCAGGCTGGTAGGCAGGACTTAGAAATCCAAAAATAGTGTTCTTTTATTTGAGTAGTTAACTCATCTTTGAGAGAGATCACCTACTCTTTTTTTCAGACAGGTAAGAATCAGAGAATGGAGGAAGTACTCAAATCTCCTCCTCGCTGATCAGTGTAATTGTAGGTCACATACCAAAGCTTGAGCCACAGTGCTGCAGTATAGATCACCTGTGGGGTGGGGGGTGAATTCTGCTGCCAATAGACCACTTCAGGCTCTCAAGAGCTTATAATTCGACACATAAGTTTCTTAAAATACGTATTTACTCCTTATGGCTCATAATGCACTTAACGCTTTTCTCAATTTTCTACTGTGATGTGTGATCACATGACAGGAACCTGTCCCTAGAAAATGCCATTGAGGGAATTGGCAGAGCTGGGGCCCATCAGGTATATTCTGGACTAGCCCAGGGATCAGGTGACCAGAACCCCATCCCCAGTGTTCTTTGAATAATGGCTCGGTACCTTCCAGCTGGCCAGACATCACTAAATGAGCTGCCTCAACATGTAACCCTGCCTGCGCAGAAGTTTCTTAATTATCTCTGTAATCAGGATACTCAGGCAAGAGCTTGAGAGGAACCTGAGTGTGATGGGGTCAAAGAGTTTTTAGAAACTGAGTTTTCTTTCAATTAGTTGTTGTTTTGTTTTTAACTCTTCTGGTGCTTTATAAAACCTCTTTTATTGTGGCTGGTAGTGCTCCTAAATTGGGATTAGCCATCTAATCCTCACTTGAGGCACCAGTAGACTTGAGCTTCTTTGTGGTGTTTGCCAGCCCAGCCTAAAGTGAGCAGAAGGCCTTCTTCTGTGGACACATGAGGCCAGGTGATTGAGAACAGTCTCCATTAGTCTGCCCCAGACTCCCTGCCTGTGCCCAACTGCCGTCTGCCACCAGGGCATCTTGAGTTCACTACTGGTTTTTATTCCAGTCACCCAAATTCCAGAAGAGTTTTCTCATTTTCACCTTTGGAGCCTCTGTGTCTTTCAAAACACTGATTCCGTATTGAGGAAACGGGAGACTAGGAAAGCTAGATGACAACACCATAAATTAAATGAGACTACTCCTAGCGCTTCTGATTTTCAGAATGCTCTGTCCGCTTCTCCCTACAGAGCTGTCCAGTTCCCCACCGGGACCCTACCATCAGGAGCCCTATGTGTCCAAACCAGAAGAGCGGTTTAAGGCACCACCCATTCTCCCACCACACCTGCTCCAGGTCATCCTGAACAAGGACACTGGGATTTCTGTGAGTACATGGCCAGTCCTTGTGTTCACTTCTCACAGTGCCTCTGCCAGCAGCTCAGTGTCACCATCGTGTAAGCTGTGTGGTCCACCTCTGACAGTAGACAGGCTCCTTACAGGAGGACCTCCCTCCTCATCTCACAGAGCCTTTCTGAACTCTTCTTCCTTGCCCTTCACTCCTGCTCCAGCAGAAGCCCTATTCCATGTAAATTTTATGACATACCTTCATAGGAAGGTACTATTAGAACTCCTCCTTTGCCCTCCAGATTTTAGGATCTAGTTTTAAAAGAAGAATGTATCCTGGGTCCTGAGGAACAGCCAGTTACAGTGGGCCCTTGACTTAGGAACTCAGTTCATTCCCGAGGGCTGGTTGTAATTCAAGTTGGCAGTTGAAGGCTCGGGTTCCTCTACACAGCCTTCAAAGTCTCTGTCCTGTATACAGGCAGATTTCAGAGTCCTGGCCCAGGATTTCTCAACCCCATACAGGAAAGAATACTGTACTGTTCCTTCCAGAATTCTTTAAGAGTTAAATCGGTATCTGAGACCATCTGGAAGCACAAGCAGCTGGCATTTGGGTCATAATCCAAGACTGGTCATAAGTTAAAATTCTGGTCATAACCCAAGTTGTTCATATGTCAGGCCAGTCATAACTTGAAGGCCCACTATACTTCCTTGTGATTAGTTTTCCATTCTCTTTAATCTAGATTATTCATTCCATTTAGCTCTGGAATTATGGCTTGATTCAAGCTATCACCTAAGGAGCATGTGTTTTTAAGATGCCGAGTGTTTTATCTGTTGCTGTAACACAACCCAAGACTGGGTCATCTATAAAGAAGAGGTATATTTGGTTTATGGGTCTAGAGAATGGGAAGTCCAGGAATGTGGCACCAACATCTGCTGGGGACCTTCATGCCATGTTCCATGGCAGAAGATAGAAAGGGATGGACTCAGTGTTGTAACAATTCACTCTTGAGATAACTGACCCACTTCAATGATAACAACATTAATCAGTGCTCCACCTGTAAGACCTAATCAGCCATTATTAAGCTCCGCCTCCTTCACACTAGAGATTTATTTTCTAGCACATGAACTTTGGAGGATACATTCAACCATAGCAGGTGCTAATGTAACCATGCCACTCAGGATCCCACCCACAGGAGGAAGACAGATGCTGAGATGAGCTGAGTTTTTATGTGTATGGTGTCCCCTGCAGCAGTCCATGCTGGGCCAGAAGGACAGTCTTGATTTTTGTTATCTGTCCCATTGAGACTCACTTTTCTCAGGGTACCAGATTCCCCTCTGTGCCAAGCTCACCAAGCACATGACTGACAGCTAAGTTGATCACTGGCGTGAGCCAAGAGGTGACCACTGGTAAGGATCAGTGGGCGTCAGAACCCACTGGACCAACTAAATTTCCAGCACTAAGCTGCCAGCATCTCAAGTAACAGGTCAAGAACTGCAGGACATTTGGCTTCTATCTGAGAAGCACTTGCATGAAGCTATTTTCCTTAGCTCTACTTCGACAAAGATTTGTAGGTAAAAAGACATTTAGTGCCCTCAAAGCTGTTAGGGTAATTTTTCTTCTATTTATTGTATTTTATTTTATTTACCTATTTTAATTTTCCTTGAAAAGGAAAGCATGACTGGCTGGCTTCTCTGATCGAGACTGCTTCTCCAGGGAGGCTGACCAAGGGCCTGGAGTATGAACTTGGCAGTAGCCACATCAGGACACTGCTGGCCAAGGCAGCACTGAGCTCTAACACAGACATTAGTGAGGGTTAGGATACTCAATGACTAATGGTGACTGTGCCTTGAACCAGTCCAAGTGCTTTTCATATATTCTCATTTGAGCCTCACCACAACCCTGTGAAGTAGCTACTACCCTTACCTCCATTTTATGATGAGACTGTGGCACAGAGGAATTCACATCCCAGAGAAAACACTGAAACTACTGTCTTAGAGGTTTTCCATTGTTAACTATCGTCACCATGCTGTACAGTACCTCCTCTTGCACTTAGGCCTGTCTTATTGTAGGATCTGCTCATCACCCCTGCCCCTACTTCCATAAGTTCAACTTTTTAGATTGTGGGGTTTTTTTGTTTGTTTGTTTTGGTTTTTTTGTGGCACCAGGGATTGAGCTCACGACCTTGCACTTGCCAGGCAGGTGCTTAGGCCACTGAGCTAGATCCCCAACTCTGGTGTTTTTGAGACAGGGTCTCGCTATGCCATTCAGGCTGGTCTTGAGCTCACTTTGTAGCCCAGGCTGTTCTCGAACTTGCACTGATCCTCTTGTCTCAGCCTCCTGAGTGCTGGGATTACAAGCATGACCACCACGCCCGGCTTAGATTCTGTATTTCAGATCTGTACCTGGCTTATTTAACTTAATGTTTCCAGGTTCATCCATGTTTTGGCAGATGACAGAATTTCCTTTTTTAAGAATGATTAGTGTCCCATTATGTGTCTATGTATTGCATTTCTAAAATCTGTTCATCCATTGACAGACAGATTGGTTTTTCCATAGCCGGGCTGTCATGAATAGTGCTGCAGTGAACGTGCAGATGTCTCTTCAACACACAGATTTCATTTGCTTGGAATATATACCCCGAAGTGGGATTGCTGAATCATATGATGCTTCTGTTTTTAATTTTTTGAGAAACTTCCGTACTGTTTCCATAAGCCATCCCAATTTACATACTCCTCAACAGCGCACAAAGAGTAAATTTTAAGTGTTTTGATCCCAAAAAAGGATAAGCGTGTGAGGCAGCGTAGATGTTGATGGTTCAGTGTAGCCATTCCACTATGCATATTCCAAAACACCGTGGTACCTTCAATAAAGTATCGTTTTACCTGTATTTATAAAATTAATTTTTAAAACCTTTGGTCACATAGTAAGTGACCAAGCCAGCGTTCAGGTGAGGGGTGAGGCAAGGGGTGCCAGCTCCTTGCTGTCACCAGCTGCCAGGAACAGCCTCCCACGGGGGCTCACTGGGTACGGTTGACGAGGATACTCGGCCAGCCTGCGGTATCCTAAGCCTACGATGAGGGCAAGTATGGTGCTTCAGGCCCCAAACGATAGCCGAGTTGGAGCCATGAATGAGCTTTCCTCACAGCCTCTCTCCACATGCCTTTTTGAGAAAAGCAGCATGTTTAGTTCTGATAAGATCACAAATTTCTTCTTGCAAACTTGGAACTCCTGTTGGACTTGTTAGAATACAGCTTCGGCGGCTCCCTCAGACCTCCTGGACCAGGAGCCCTCAAGATGACCCTGCCCAGCTGTAGTGAGGGTGTCTCCTGCTTCTTCACCTGGGGAGACCTGGTCTCCTCTCAGCAGTCCCAAGCACAAGGCAAACCAGAGTTCTTGCTTGGACACCACCTGTGTTGGGCCGTGAGAGGCCCTCAGGTGGCTGTGACCTTGAGGTGCCTCAGGGCTGGGTCGTATTGCTTCCCACAGTGCTGAGTGATTGTGAGCACTTCCCTCCCTTAAAGCAGTGACTGCCGATTGCCTGAACGTTTTTATCACATGAATTAACATTTGTAAATGTTGGGAGTGTACACTGCAGGGGGACCACAGATGTCTGGCCTCCCCTAAAAAAATAGGTACGGCAGTGCTAAGTGCCAGTCCAGTCTAAGCTCTTACACAGTGATAGCGTCTCCTGCAGTTTCCCATTTCATTCTTCAAGTTCAGTGTGAGTCTTAGCGAACTTAATATGAGCTCCACTGCTCAGAAGTGTTTAATATCGATCATGTCTTCCTGCATTCCCTGAATGTGCTTTCAGCAGATCGCTCCTTTCTTCCTGCCCCTTCCTCTGCAAGGAGACAGATCTGCAGTCTGTACTTCGAGGCCAAGGGAAAACCTGGCTTGAGACCCACTTTAGTCCATCCAGCTGGCAGGAGAGGGTCCTCTTCAGGCAGGGGAGGGCACAGCCGTCTGGGCTTGTCTGTCGTCTTGGACAAGCCCTTCTGCTGCCTGATGTGGAATGAGAGCTGCTTCCTTTCCTTTGCTGCCTGGTGCCGTGAAATAAGGGGGAGGATCACCTTCCAGATGCTAAATGCTCACATCTGCCTTTTCCCTCACAGTGCGACCCAGCACTTCTCCCAGAGCCCAACCATGTCATGTTAAACCACCTGTACGCACTGTCTATCAAGGTAATGACCAGTCATTGTTAGGGTTCTGTGTGTGTGGTGGGGGTGGGGGTGTGGCTGGTTCAAAGGGCAGCTTTGGGGCTCAGGCTCTGAAGTGGGGCCTGGGAATTTGTATTTTTCTTAAGCCCCATGGTGATTTTCGTGCATTATAAAGTCTTGAGTCCTTGCATGCATCCTAGCTTTGACCATTTCCACCTTCTTCCTTAGGATGGAGTTATGGTGCTCAGTGCGACCCACCGGTACAAGAAAAAATATGTGACCACCTTACTATACAAGCCCATATGAAGAGCTGGGAGCCAACAGTGGGCCCCAGGGACAGCTGGCACCACCGTGCTCCCCATGTGCATGCTTTCCACTAGAGAAACGGACTGTCAACTTCTCATTTCACACTCTCTCTAAGACATTTCATACCTGCCCTACTCCTACTTGAAGGTTCGTCCAGGTGCCTCAGCTCCAGGATAGCCTGGTTCTGTAACAGTCCTCATAGCACTTGGCTGGGAGCCTCGGGGGCTCATCAGGGGCAACAAAGGCAGCAGGGAAAGCGGAGGAGCTGCAGCCCCAAGACACAGTGCACAAGGTTGGATGCGGTGCTAAGCGCACCCCTCTCAGCTGGTCACAGACATTCTTAAACCAAAAGTGAACGCTAGCCACTTAGCTGGGAAAATTGCAGGAAGCAGGGACTGAAGTCACACAATTTCTAATTGTGCATCTTTAAGGCCACTGGCCTGTCCCTACTGAAGCCTGCCTGCAGAGCTCAGAGTTAAGTCCCATCTTGCTTGTCCTTCCAAATCAAAGCAATAGATTGCCTCTCTTTCTCTGCTTCAGGGAGGTATAATTTCTATTGAAATTAAAAGCTGTCTGATTTCCAGATGAAGTTTTACCATTGTTTCCTACACTGTGTGCACTAAGTAATACTTCTTTGTAACCAGAGGTGGCTGGCTGTGCAGCCTTAAGGCAGTAAGTCACCACAACTAGAATATAGATCATGTGACTGTGCTCAGCAATAATCTGTTCCCAGAATAGACTTCTAAACCTGCCGCTGATTCCTCCATTAAGCTGGATGATCCTGAGGACTGACCATCATTAGCTGGAAGGCTGTCTAGCTCTTTATTCCAATCATAATGAGATGACAGTGTCACCATGACAACTTCACAGAAGTACCCCATCCTCTTTTCAGTTCCGTCTTGTGCCACCACGGATTTGGAACCAGACAGCAACATTCAGAATTCACTTTGGGAGGACATCTCTTCCACCACAGTGGACCTCTTTACATTTGGCAGTTTCCAGGGAGATCCCACAGATGGCCCCGTTGATACGGGTTCCTGTCACCCAGTCAGCAGAAGTTGTCATTATGCCCTTTGTTCTTGCTGGGAGAGGGAGGAACAAGCTCACTAGTGTGCAGTATTTATTTGGTAAACCTGAGTTCTGGTACCCTTTTTTGTTACTGTTTTCAAAACACTGAATTGCTGTCAACTTGACATACAAGTTTCAATAAAGCTTTGTAAAGATAATTGGACATTCATCTGGAGGAAGCTTTGATTCTATTGTTCGGATACTAGATGAGCACTTTGCCCATCTTACTCCATACCATGCTTGAGGCACTGGAGTGAGCGAGCAGGGCTACTCCAGCTGCCCCACCTGCTCACCAATTAAGGGGCCTCTGTGAGCTACTCAGTACCAAGGAATAGCACCCCGCTTGGGCAGTGGGTAGTAACTCTTGCTCATAAGCCCTGTTTAGGAGCCTCAGATCCTGACTCTGGGACACTGGGACATTTTTGGAATCAGCTGTTATCAGGAGGGGCTGTCCTTCCTAAAATATGGAAGGTTATGGGCGTTAACACCCTGCTCAGATATCAGGAAACACTTTCAGTAAACTTAGCAGAAAAGGGCAGCCCTGGGTTATGTCCATAGAGATGGATGGTAGCCTGCACAGCCCTTCAAGGCAAGTAATAACCAGTCTTACCTGGAAGACTGGATCGATGTGAAACTCCATTCTTGGGACTACAGAAATTATTATAGTAGATTAAGAAAACAAAACAATGCTTTTCACAATAGGATACATTTTAAAATACTATTGAAAACTCAGCTAAAGTAAAATGTATGAAGGGGATAATGTTTGAACATTAGAAATGAAGCTCTTGAGCACAGCCCCTCTGCCCACGGCAAGGACTGGGAGAGGGTGTCTGTGGGACTAAGACCCAGCTTGGAACTCGGGCTGGGTTTAACACCCACACCCGTGCAGGTGGCTCCCTGTAGGAATAAGACCAGCACACTAGTTCCACTAGGAACAGGGCCTCAGTGAGGCCTCAGAAGCAGCCATCAGCCCCAGACTGCAGGTGGAAACAAAATTCAGCATACAAATCAGCTGTGCTTACTGAGTGTTGAAACTCCCAAGCTAAAAATGCAATGTGAAAACTAGTTCAGAGCCAGTTACTCTGTAAGAGTCCCAGACCTGGAACCACAGGGAAACTGGGACAGATGGCAACTGGAGTGGCAGAGGGCAGACACACCCTCAAACGACAAGGAGGTGGGTGTCTGAGGCAGCATTCCCCAAGTTGTTTAGCATTCTGTGTGTATATTAAGAAGACGTCATTTTCTCTGAAAAGCAGCACTACAGAAAATCCATTGTGGTCCAGAAGACTGCCCACAGAACCAAGTGGAAGGCTTTATACCCAAAAGCTATACAATGGAGACTACTTTATGGACGTTACAAAGCAGACCCGGCTCTGCCCAGCTCACAGAGGTGAAGCCACATGTCGAATTGGAGCGTCCTGTGACCCAGTCATGCTTGCCCCATTAGCATTCCCTTCCTGGGTGAGGACTGGTTACGTGGTTGGTTAAAGCTTAACTAAACTGCTTTTCAGTGAAGATTTACTTTTTTTCCTCCTGAAATTTATATAGTAATGAATTCATAGAGCCAAAGGTAAGATCTGGAGACGACTGGAATGTGTGTAACAGTATTGGAGGGTAAACACAATTGTCCCTCAGTGTCCTTGGGATCCCTGGACCCCTCAGGTAACCAAGTCTCCTTATACACTACACACATCTTCCCATATCCTTTAAATCCTCTCTACTTGTAATAGTTACGTAAATAAGCTGTATTGTTTAGGGAATAATGAGAAGTACAGTTGACAATTTTTAAAAATATTTGTGATTTGTGATTGGTTGAATCTGCAGGCGTAGAACTGCAGATGGGGAGGGCTGACTCTGGAACTGCATATCAAAACATTAAAGCTGAAGATGAAAATAGAGCAGTAAGGCCGTTTCCTTCCCTGTGGGTCTGCTTCTGAGTATAAACGTGAGGGAAGTCAGTAGCGCTCTAGAACCAGGGCACAGGCCTGGTGTGGTCACCTGGCTTGGCCATTCCCCACCTAGACGGAGGTGAGGGGTGTTGATGCAGTTCAGGCAACTGACCATATTCAAATCCTATGGCCCCTGGGTATGGTTTCCTCCCCTTGAAAAATGAAGGGCAGGACTAACACTGGATGATGCCTGGGACTCTTCTCATTTCACATTGGGAGCCACAAACCTTGACAACATGAAAGGAATTTGGCTATAAACAGGAAGCCATAGCACCAGATAAGAACTGCCAGCATCTCAACCAGCTTGATTAGGAAATCTCTAAAACTCCAAAGGCCAAGACTGAAAACCCAGGACATCAAAGTGGTACTATCCATAGCTGACGTTAGGCCTATTTTAGGGACGAAACAGAATTTCATTTTGTTCTGTCCACTTCCTTTTATATGACATTTCCACTTCCAAGCAAGTACTCAATTCTCCTGATACCTGATCCTTCACTGCTGTAGTTAAATGTGTCCCTTCTAAAATTCAAATGCGGGTGGGGGACACAGCTCAGTGGTGCAGTGCCTGCCTGGCAAGTGCAAGGTCCTGAGTTTGATTCCCAGTGCCAAAAAAAAAAAACCAAAAAAATGACACAATTCAGATGTGGCCAGTGTGATAAGAAATGGGGTTTTTAAGAGGTGAGGTCATGAGGACTCTTGCATTCATAAATTGAAGACCTGTATCACATGCCTTACAAAGCGTTTGGCTAACTTACCCTCATACCTTCCGACGTGTAAAGATGCAGCCACATGGCACAATCTTGGAAGCACAGAGGGGCCCTCACCAGACTACCAAACCTGCCAGCACCTTGAACGTGAATTAGCTTCCAGAATTGAGAAATTGTAAATTACGCAGTCTCAGGTATTTTGCTACAGCAGCAGTAAACAGACTCAGACATCTACCAATATACAAAATGGTTTGAATAAACTGATGAGGACTACTCATCAAATCATCTTGCTTCTGATGAATCCCTCCCTAACACCTCTCTTAACCATCTAGTTTAGTGGAGCACAGAAATTTGAGCCTTCAGCCTGGGGAAAATTGTAATTGTCTTCAGCAGAAAGCAAGGAAATTACGGACATGTGCACATTCCTTCTAAAACTCAAGTCATCCTGACTAATTAAAAAACAGCCACAAAAGTCCTCCTACAAGTTGTCATTGATGTGAGACTGAAGCTTGCAGGGGGATCCAAAAAGCTGAAATAGCAGCCAAAGCCCAATCTATGGAGCCTGACTGCTCTCTCTGGAAATAACACTGAACTCTGCCCCGAGGATTCGCTCCCACAACTATGTTGTCCCATTGGTCCCTCACACAAGTTAAGAGCCTTTGCCTGCATAAAGGGCTTTGCCAGCCCTTACTGTCTCCCCTAGTAAATTAAATTAGCCCTAGTAAATTCACCCAGCCCATCTAGAAACCCAGCAGCCTGGGAGAACAGGAGACAGCACTTCATGTGCATACACTGAGTCAGTTTTATTTTCCTATTTTGTGGCTCTCTGAAGAAGCCTACATTAGGCACAGTGGCAAAATCATTTTCAAAGTCCTTTCCTCTAACTCTTTAACAATCCTTTCCATTAATCATTGATAGACTCAAGGGCAAATAAAGTGATCACCACTGTACTCTATTTCTTCTACCCACACCCTACCCAGATTCGAAAAACTAAAACTTCAGCATTTGATTAGGGAAAATTTTTTTCATATAAATATTGCATGCCTAGAGCCACAATCCCCATGTTTTACACACTGCAAGCAGCATTTAAACTACCAACAAAGAGATCTGACCAGAAGAACTAGGATGGACCAAGATTTCTCTGCCATGACACTGCTGACATTTTGGGGTGGATCATTCTTTATGATTGGGGGGCAGGGGCTATACTGTGCATTGCACGATAGTAGCATCCTTGACCTCTGCCACTGGATACCAGTAGTACAGCTGTGATAACCAAAATTCTTGACATTATCGAATGGCTTCTAGAGGAAAGGAAGCAAAATCTGCCCTAGCTAAGATCAAGCCAATTTAACTGTTGTTTTAAGAGAGTAGAAGCTTGCTTAGCTGACAGGCTTTTTAGCCTTAAATCTGCACAAATGTTTTCTAAAGCTAATCACATTCAACAGACTCGATTCTGAAGACAGTTTGATCCTATTAAGTAAATCATCTCTTTTTGGCCTCACTGTCCACATTTCATGGTTATGAAATTTCCCGTCTATTCAACATCTTTAGTCTTGTGAAAATTAAGTTGTAAGTATAGAAAACATCTAATTTGTGCTTAAGAAACAGGAGTGGCAGTAGGAAAGGTTGGGCTTCATTTTATGGTGCAACTGAGTAGTTTCTTTGAGGTTGTTGCTTAGGGTCCAAAAATCCTTCTTGGAATCAAACCATGTTTACATAGCTTTTGAAGTACTCTGTGGCTGCCAAGAATCCTCAGGACAGTAACTAAAATGGTTGGCTGGTATTTACTGGACATTTTTTTTTTAATGTTACAAGGAAAGAAACATTCAAACATTTCACTTCTTCATCTTATGACTTATTTTCATTCTTACAATTAAGACCTTGTGGCAGATTTTTGTGTCCAAAAAAGAAAAGAGAAACAGCATTTCCTCTATGACTCCTAATCACAAGCCATCAGATCTAACCATTCAAGTCAAATTTTGACCATGGGCAGAGTACTTCACTAGAAAACAAAAGATCAAAGACTAAAAACCATGAAAAACAGCATAAAAAAAAA
>RJWT010030471.1:0-14628 GCA_004365215.1 Cuniculus paca | reverse complement strand
AGTTGCTAATGAAGCAGCTGCAACCATCCAAAAAGGTGTATGCACAGCACAGCCGGGCAGACATGGGGATACTCTACTCAAGGACTTTTGGTCATGCCCTCAGCATTGTCTTCTCGTGAGCTAGCTTAGATTTTGGGTGTAGCATGGTCTTACTTTGCTCCGCCCGCCTAAGGTTTCCATTTAAACCAACTGCAACTTTCTTCCCTAGGCCAGAAATGGCAAATATCTGGCATATGCATGGCCCCTCCCCGGCCTGCGCTGCAGAGGATACTTTGGTTTACTACCCAGAGCTCCCTTTCTGTATTCAGAAATTCATTTCCAGCTGTCAGGATCACTGACCACCAATCACTCATAATCACATCTTTGGCCAAAGAGAGCTGCCTCGTTCAAGGCTACCGCCCTCCCTGGTCAGTGTTGAAGGGAGACAGGGAAGGGCTTAGTGTTAAAGCCTTGTGCTTTTGCCTCATCTGGGATAACCCAGCTCCAGGGACCCCCCAGGAGTTTGGCTAAGGCCTTACACAGCATTTCCTTATGAAAGTGCTGTTCTCACTGTACTTCCTAATAAATAAACCTCCTGCAAGCAATTCTGAGTCCTACAATATTTTTCTGAGAAATTCACTTAAAACAATGACAATGTTAGAACTCATTACTAATTAATGGTATTACTTCCCTTTTTATTCTAAGCCTGGATACATCTTATGAGTTCTTTTCAAAAATGCCTTCTAAGTAACTAAAAAAAACCAACCAGAGTGATAAGCAAGTTAAAACCCATTTATCATCCTGCTCCAAACCCTCATTTCAATATCATTCGTGTAGATCTTAGCTTGCTGGCAGCAAGAAGAGACAAGGGGAAACATGCCTGAGGAAAAGCACACCAAGGAAATAAATGCTGGAATGCCAGGACTTGGGCAAAGCCACTCTAAACCATTTCCCCCTAATTATTCAAAGGGTTCCCAGGTGGGAGGTGGCCCTGGGCTGTCAGTTGTGTGCAAGAAACCAATATAAAGGAATAAAACAAAACAGGACCCGCCACTCACTCTCTACAAATTCATGGGTCTGTTTGTCACACCATACTTCCACCTCCTCACACCAAGGTCACAAGACATCCTTGATGGCCAGAGATTTAGCTCAGCGGCAGAAGTGCCTGCCTGGCAAGCACAGGGGTCTGAGTTTAATTCCCAGTACCAAAAAAAAAAAAAAAATCCTTGGCCATGACCAGTCATCCTGAGATCTTCCAGCTGTCCCTTGAGGCCAATGTGAACTGAAAATCTGGTGACCTGGAGTCTGGGCCAACACATTCATGGAAAACCACCTATCTGGAGGTAGAGCACTCTCTGTGTTCCGGCTGTCACATTATAAAATGAAAGAAATGTACTCATAAGAGTTTTAAACTCATTCTTGGTCTAAGACTTATGTTTCTGTACACAAAATCCAGGCAGGTGGTAGATAAACCTTCTTCTTCCAAAAATAAGACCTAGCTGGGAAATAATCAGCCTTGAAAAGGAGACTGAAAACGCCAGCCCCAATCAGCCTATCCTTGCCTTACCTGCCTTACAGCAGAGCCCTGAGCAAGAGAATAGGGATGAGCCATGCATGGTGGCACATGCCTGCAATCCCAGCACTCAGGAGGCTGAGGCAGGAGGATCATTGTGAGACCAGCCTGGACTACAAAGTGAGTTCAAGACCAGCCCAAACTGTGTAACGGGACCTTGTCTCAAAAAGACACACACAAAAAAAGAGATTGAGAGAGAGAGAATAGGGATGGCAGGTAAGGTGAGGATACTTGACAGGGGCTAACCTTTTTTTTTTTGTCTTTTTTTTTTTATTGTCTCTGTGCAGCTCAGGCTAGCCTTGAGCTTGTTTTGTAGCCCAGGCTGATCTCAAACTTGCAATGATCCTCCTGCCTCAGCCTCCTGAGTGCTGGGATTACAGGAGTGTGCCACCATGCCCGGCAGGTTTTTGATCTCTAGTTTTCAATACTGATTATTTTGCAGCTAACTCCTATTTTCAAGGAAACACAGAATCTGCCCTTGGTAGCAGTAATATAGATCATACAGTTGGGGCCATGGGCCTACTCTCCAGAACCTGAATGACACCCAGAGCTAACCCCCAACCTTTGTCCTGATACCTACTACCCACAGGCAGAGATACGTAAAACAACAGACCCTGAACCTGTCCTGGAAAGTTCTGAAATCCCAAACTGGGATGCATACATGCCAGATTCTCCGGCGTGACCTATAGTAACTTTTCTTCACATGGAGCTCATTGAAGATTCATTCATATGAACTGCTTCTCGTAGCTCCAATTGTAACAGAGTGAATTATGGGAAAGAACATGTGCAGTGGATAGCAGCTGACATGACTCAGCACCCTGTCAATCACACTGACAATCATGCTCTGGAAGGCCCAATGGGGAGGCATGCTAGACCCTGCGCAAGAGTCTAAACTCAAACACAACGCCTTTAGAGCTCAGACTTGGGACCTTTTCCTTTCCGCTGCTGTGAACCTGCTGGCTCGGAGTGCACTAGCGCTTGATCAAACCTCGCTTCTGTTTCCTGACCATCAAGTGCCGCATCTAACTCTTTGTTCACTGTGCACAAGAAGCTAGGAACCCGTCCACACCCACGTCACCCGCTGTAACAGCAGCAGCATTGTTATGTCAAAGCTGGCCCTTGCTTGGTCTCTGTGGCAGAAGCAGATTCAGAGAAAAATACCAGAGCCGAGAGAAAAGCTTGGCCTTGAGCAGGTCATGAAGTAGCTGCAGTTTGCATAACATCCAAACTGCCCACTCTTGCTGCATTCCTGCCTTTCCTTAGTCCGTGCCCAGGCCTCGCCGGAGTTCCTAATAAGTAGAGGACTGAGACAGAAAAGTTCAAGTGTGCTTCAGAGAGTGTTTCACAGGATAGGCGGGCACCAGCTGAGCGGCTGCCAGATTGTGGCCCCACAAAGAGATAGGCATAGGCAGAGGGGGGAAGGGCAGAGCCTCAAACAGGATGGAGAGAGGACCTACATCTGTCCCTGGGTAATGGCTGATGATCTGAGCACAATGGAATCCAAAACAACAAAACGACCCAGCGGAAACAAAACAATGGAAGGAACACAAGAAAACTTGTAAAAACAAAACTAGAATTAATATTCTTGGAACCATGAGAGAGACTAAGAACAGAATGCCAAGAAAAAGGAGCAAAGTTCAAGAAAGAGCTCCTCGAAATTAAAAAAAAAATCACATAGACTAACAAAATCTTAAAATTCAAATGACAGCTGGGTACGGTGGCACATACCTATAATCTACTCCTCAGGAAACTGAGGCAGAAAGATCCCAAATTCAAGACCAACCTGGACAACTTAGTGAAATCCTGTCTTAAAATAAAATTTTAAAAAGCACCTGGGGTGAAGCTCAGTGGTAGAACATTTACAAAGTTTACAAGATGCCCTGGGTTCAATCCCCAGCACCACACACGGAAGGAAGCAAGGAAGGAAGGAAGGAAGGAAGGAAGGAAAACTTTTTCAATAAAAATACATCTAATAGGTATCACCTAAAGAGGGAAGGGGAAAAGGAAAGGAAGGGAACTATGAAATAATAAAAGAATGTTTCGCAGAACTGCATGCTATGAATTTCCAGATTTTAAGGGACTACAAAGCCCAACATAATAATGAAGATGGTAATGGTAATAATCATAAGCAGGAACACAGCAATGTACATCATCATGAATTTTCAGACAACTGGGAATAAAGGGCAGATTTAGTTGGTTTTGGAAAATCATGTTCAGAAATGTTCCTTGCTGTGGACTGAAATAACCATGAGGAATTTTTCTTCAAATATTCTCTTCTTTTATCTAAAGCCATCATTATTTTCCACCCTTTTGCTCTTTGAATTCTGCTCACCATACATAAGCCAAATCCTTTTGTTTTTCTGCAAAATTTGCCAGATTCAGGAAATTCATTAACAGAGCAGAATTCTACCAGGAAAAGCCTGGAGCCAACTGCAACCTAGTCTTGACTAATGCAGATGATCAACTTCAGCCCACTCATCCTTTTAAGTTCATAACTCATTTGGAATATAAAGGTGTCTTTCTTTTGAAAGGCTATTTTTCAAACTCTCTAATGAAAAAGCTAGGAAATATTGCTACCCATTCTTCCTCTCCTCCCCAGGCAAAGCGCATTCCTCCGCTCTGAACAGATGGGGCTCTGTGTGATAAATAGCCCAGTGTTCCAGGGAGCCCTGGATGGCACTGACATCTTGTCCCAGCGTTCATAGGCCGGGCTGTCCCTCGGCTCTGGACCAGTGTCCAGGCAACGGAACAGCAGGGTTAGTTCGAGCCACCTCCTGTTCCAGGACAGTGATGAGCAGGGGGAGCATCTTCGGGAAGCGACTGAAGAAGGTAAGGGATAGAAGGACAGAGCCCCTCCTGCCTGGCACTGTCTTCATGCTCACCATGCTAGTATTTCAGGCTCTGACTGCTGCGGTTAATTATCATTCCCAGAGGATTCGGCTGTATTTCCATTTACAGAGGCGGCTATAATGAAGAGCCTGAAAGTGCGCATGCGTGTGCGCACACGCGTATACACACACACACACACACACACACACACTCACCACTGTCCCTACTCTTCCGGCTGCCTCCCGATTGGCTTTCTTGGAAGCTCTCTCCTACCCATCATGGCCATAGTGTCAGTTATCACTGAAAGAGAGGTCACCTGTGTCTTAACATCAGCCAATGTGCTGTTCTAATGATTTTGCGGCGCTGCACGGTGCTTAGAACACCGCTCACCTGGCTTCAAAGCCCCTTCCGTCGCATCCTGGCAGACGGGGGCAGCCTGCCAGCGCTGCCTTCCACATGACAGCAAGTGGCAGAAAGAGCAAATTCAGTTTGGAGTGAAGATAAAGTTTTCACTCCTAAACCCGCAATTTGCAGGTTTCTGAATATTCCTTTTTTTTTTTTTTTAACTTTTTCAAAGCTGGTTTTGTTTGGTTTGGATTGTTTTAGTTTAATTGTTTATTCATACAATTTAGGTATGCATAATGATCACATTCATTGTAGGGAATTCGTACCTATACATGATATATCTCGAGTCCTCTTCCCCCTCACCATTCCCATACCCTCCCTTAAAACCCCGTTTCCCTCCCCATTCACAAACCTCTGCTTTCATTTTATTCTTCTTTTCTCGGTTTTTCTTTCCCTTCATTCCTTCCCCCACCCCTCCTACGTTTTGATTCTTATTTACATTTTCAGTTTCTCACACCGGAGAGGAAATGTGATATTTACACCTGTGTGTATGATTTATTTCACTTATGATTATGGTCTCAAGGTTCATCCATTTAGCTATAAATGTCTCAATTTTACCCTTCTTTATGACTGAGTAAAATTCCATAATATAGGGAAAAAAAGTCACATCTTTTTTATCCATTCTTTGGTTGATGGGTATTTGAGTTGCTTCCAAGATTTAACTATTACAAACTGTGCCGCTATAAACATGGGTGTGCATGTATCACTGGAGTGTGATGCTTTTTAATTTTTCCGGGAAGGTACCCTAAAGGGGAATAGCTGGGTCAAATGGGACCTCTAGTCCTAGTTTTTTGAGGAATCTCCACACTGATTTCCACAGTGGTTGCACCAGTGTACACTCCCACCAACAGTGGAGAAGGGCTCCTTTTTCCCCACAGCCCCACCAGCGTTTGTTACTGGTTGATTTCTTGGTAATAGTCATTCTTGCTAGAGTGAGATGAAATTTCAGCATTGTTTTAATTTGCATTTTTCTAATGACCAGTGATGCTGAACATTTTCTCATGTATTTATTTGACATTTGTACTTCTTTTGAGAAGTGTGTATTCATCTCAGATGCCCATTTTTGGACTAGGTCTTTGAATTTGGAGGATCTGATTATTTTATTTCCTCATATGTTCTAGATAGTAGTCCTTTGTCTGAAGAACAGCTGGCAAAATACTTTCCCACTCTATGGGTTGTCTTTTTACTTTGTTGGTGATTTCCTTTGTTGTGCAAAAACTTTTTAATAAGATGGATCCCAGTTGTAGATTCTTTGTGATAATTCTTGTGTGATTGGGGTTTTGGTCATAAAAATTCTAAATAATCAAATATCAGTCAATAAAAATGTAATTAAAAACCTACCAAGAAAGAAAAGCCCAGGTCTGATGGATGCACAGTTGACTTCTGCAAGAAATTTAGAGAGGATCAAATGCCATTACTCCCCAAACTCTTTAATGAAATTGAAAGGGGAGCGATATTCCCAAACTCATTCATGGAAGCAAGTATTACCCTGATACCAAAACCAGAGAATACTCCAACCAAAAAAGAGAACTATAAACCAATCTCCCTAATGAACATAGGTGCAAAAATCCTCAAAAGGTACTGGCAAATAGAATATAGCAAATCATCAAGAATACATACCATGACCAAATAGGATTCAGCCCAGGGATGTGGGGATGGTTCAACATATGCAAATCAATAAATGTATTACACCATATCAACAGAACCAATGATAAAAACCACATGATTATCTTAATAGATACACACACAAAAAGCATTTAACAAAGTCCAACACCTATTCATGTTAAAAACCCTAAAGAAAATTGGAATCGATAGTCTTTATCTTGATCTGATAAAAGCCATCTATGGCAAAACAATAGCCAACATCATACTTAATGATCGAAAACTGAAAGCTTTCACTCTAAAATCAGGGACAAGGCAAGGGTGACCACTATCCCCATTCCTATTCAATATAGTTCTGGAAACATTGGCCAGAGGAATTAGACATGAAAAAGAAATAAAAGGGATAAAGATAGGAAAGGAAGAAATTAAATTATCATTATTTACAGATGACATGATACTCTACAGAAAGATCCCAAAAACTCCACCAAAAGATTTCTAGATTTAATAACCAGATTTCAGTAGCATAGCTGTATACAAAGTCAACACTCAAAAATCAGTAGCATTCCTCACTGAGAGAGAAATTAGGGAAACAACACCCTTCACAATAGCATAGCATAGCATAGAAAAGAAAAGACAGCTGGGGATCTAGCTCAGCGGTCTAAGCACCTGCCTGGCAAGTGCAAGGTCGTGAGTTCAATCCCCCATACCACAAAAAAAAAAAAAAAAAAAAAAAAAAAAAAAAAAAAAAAAAAGACAAGACAAAACAGAGGAATCAATCTAACAAAGAAAGTAAAAGATCACTACATTGAAAACTACAGTATCCTGAAAAAGGAGATCAAAAAAGATATCAGAAAATGGAAAGATATCCCTTGCTCTTGGGTAGGAAGAACCAACATAGTGAAAATGGCCATACTCCCAAAATTGCTATGTAGATTTAATGCCATTAGCAAATCAAAATACCATTAGCATACTTCACAGAACTATAGAAAACATTCCTAAAATTCATTTGAAACCAAGAGAGATCTAGAATAGCAAAAGTAATTCTGGGCAACAAAGGCAAGGCAGGGGACATCACAATCCCTGACTTGAAATTATACTACAGAGCTACTATGATAAAAACGGCAAGGTACTGGCAAAAAAATACAGAACTGAAGATCGATAGAACAGATTAGAAGATGCAAAAACGACTACAAATGCTCTCAGTTACCTTTGACAAAGGGGCCTAATATGTTCACTTGAAAAAAGAGTCTCTTTAATAAATGATGCTGGAAAAACTGGATTTACACATGCCAAAGACTGAAACTACACCCATGTCTATCATCATGCACTAAACTAAAATCAAAATGAATCAAAGATCTAAATATTAAGACACACTAAATCTGTTGCATATTCCCTATGGGTATTGTGGGTCCATTCAAAACCATTCACATTTGTGTGTTTCTGAATGAGGGTTTCTTTTCTCTATCTGGCTCCTCATTCATAAAAATCCATTGAATGAGTACTAATGGCCAAGTGCTTGGTACAGATGATCTTCAACAGATATTTATTGAGCTATTACTTGTTAACCAACCTCTGAGTGTTGTGTAGGGGGGATTCCTGCTCTCATGAAGCTTCCACTTGGGTGGTTTAACACATCCAAGGAATATGGAATCCAAGCTGCATGGATCCACATTTTACACAATTCAGAGGCCTCTTTAAGAAAGAGAATATGGGGACTGGAGTTGTGGTTTCATGGTAGAGTGTGTGATTAGCATGTGCAAGGCTCTGGGTACAATCCCTGGCGAACTCCTACCCCTCCCCACAAAAAGAAGAATGAGAATAAAAATTTAAATTTACTATACTAGTATTTATTTATAAATACTATAGAAATTGCAAAAAGTTGTTATAGGGTCCTATCTAAATGAAAGACCTGAGATTTAAGCTTCAGATAATTCAAAATAAACTCTCCACTGAAGAAAGAGATAGTAGGTATCTTGTCTCAACTTTACAGGCAAGCAGCACTCATTTCCCCATCACAGATGGCTGACTTGAGGTCATTAAGGCTGCAAAGAAAGCACATTCCTTGGCCATCAAACCACTGAAGTACGAACAATGAGCAGCAGGCATCTGAAGGGAAGTAGCTCCTCCTCCACCAGGAGACAACTCAGGTTTTGCTGGTGGGAGAAACAGGTTGCCCAGACATCTCTGCTTCCACCCAATAAGGTGACAATTACCCCTCAAGGTGTTTAATTATAACCTTACATCATGGTTTTCATGGGCGTTAAATACTTGCAGTTTGAATGCTTGTGAATTTCACTGTAGTTGGGCTGGTTTAAAATTCCTTATCTGACTTTCTGTAACTTACCAACTGAAGAAAGATGAATGGATCAGGGATCCACTTCCTAGACTTTTCTGGACAGTAAGAAAGATCTAACATGTGTGCATTGATGTTATTTAAAACAAAAAGATATGTGTACACATTGGCTGGGAAGTGCTGGATGACAACATTTACATTTTGTTGTGGTTTGTGTAAGTGTCCCACAAAGGCTCATGTGCTGGGTTGCCAGGCTGTGATGCCACTGGGAGGTGGCGGAACATTTAAGAGGTGGAGCCTAGTGGGAGGTAGTTGGGTCATTAGGGATGTGGCCTTGAGGAAGATATTGGGGCTCGGCCCTTTCCTCTTTCTCCATTCTTCCCAGCTGCCATGAGGTAAACAGATTCCATCACCCTGTGCTCCCACCTTGAGCATAAAAGCAACAGTCCAACTAACAGGACTGAAACCTTCAAAACTGAGTTAAAACAAACCTTTCCTCTTTTTAAGTTTATTGTCTCAGGTATTTTGTTATAGTAATGAAAAGCTAACACACAACTGGTTTCTCTACTACTGGTCTTTCCAGGGACTTTATTTTGCTAGGGTG
Organism: Cuniculus paca; assembly: GCA_004365215.1. Classification (NCBI taxonomy): domain Eukaryota; kingdom Metazoa; phylum Chordata; class Mammalia; order Rodentia; family Cuniculidae; genus Cuniculus; species Cuniculus paca. Next base: position 5,343 of record RJWT010030471.1, on the reverse strand, counting down.
CGTAATTGCTCTCCCAGAGAGAATTTTAGTATGCAGCTCCTCAACACCTGTTCCACTTTTTTAACAACTATTTATTGAGTGTTTACTATATGCCAGGTTGTGATCTAGATATTGACGATATAGCACTGAATGAACAGCTGGAGCACAAAAACCTTTCCTCCTCCTTCAGAGGATCATACGGGGCCAGTGTTTCATGACTGCACTTTGTTCTCTTCCTCCTCCTTACCTCTCTCCTTTTAGCCTTTTACATTCTTTATTATCTTGTCACCAGAGCTGTAACAGTCTCTTGGTTGTACTATCTTCTGCCACTAATAATGTCAGATGATCCTTGATGATGATGATGGTGATGACGATAGCTAGCGCATACTGCCTTTTTGCAGATAACACAGTTATTCCTTACAATGACTCTCCATAAAACTGACAAAAGATATCTAATCTGCCCAAGGCCACGAAGCTGAAAATATGGATCTGGGATTTTAAACTCAAATCTGTCTGAATCCAAAATCCATTCTTGTTACAATGCAGTGTATGGCACTGAGTCCACTGATATGAACTCCTCTAATACTAATATCATAATCTTCTTCCAATTCCATTTTAACCCTTATCTCAAAAATTGTGTGCCAAAAAGATTAGGTAATGCCTTACATGTGATACTCTCATCATCAGCACCTCCCTGGGTAAGACAGACCAGGCTTTCCTGAGCTTTCTGTCTGTCCTGTGTGTCCCTTTTTCTTAAGTCTGGTTCATTTGAACTGCTCATCAGCACTTTCAAATACTCCTCTTTGTTTTCAGGGAAACTCACAGTGAGTTTTTTAAAAAATATGTCCCACGTGCTATTTATTACTAGTGGCCATATAAATCTGTACTGTATTTTTTTGAGAAAACTGGATATCAAGAATCATTAAAACAAAACAAAACAAAATCCCCCTGTCTAAAGCTGGACGTGGTGGCACACATCACCTGTAACCCCAGCACTCAGGAGGCTGAGGCAGGAGGATCATTGCAAATTTGAGACCAGCCTGGGTATACAGTGAGCTTGAAGTCAGCCTGGATTACATAGCAAGATCTTATCTCCAAACAAACAAACAATCAAAGTATTTATATTCCTTTACTCACTGAGACTATTTCTGAGACTCAATCACAGGGGAAATAAGTTTTTGGAAATCTACGTTAGAGAGAGTAGAATAGAGGTCACTAGATGCCAGGAAGAAAGGTGGGCAGAGAACAGAGGGAAGTTAGATAACAGGTACCAAATATAGTTATACACAAGGAGTAAGTTCCACAGCACTGTATGGTGAACTATAATTCAGAACAATCTATTATATATTTTATAAAGAACTTGAAGAGATGAGTTTGAAGTGTTCAAACACGCACAAAAAATGATAAATATTTGAGGAGAAAGAGATATTATCTTGATTTTCTCATGCGTTAGTCAGCTTTCCACCACAGTGATGAAATAAATACCTGAGGTAACTTAGGGGAAGAAAAGATTTATTTTGACTCAGGGTTTCAGAGGTCTCAGTCCATGGGCACGAGACCGCATTGCTTTGGGCTTATGGTGGTCCCATACATCATAGCAGCAACACGTGGTAGAGGAGGACTGTTTATATCATAGCACCTGGGACACAAAGTGGGAGTCCCCATATCTCCCTCAAGGGCACTCCCGATGACCTAACTTCTTCCCACTGGGCCACACCTTCAAAAGGTTCTACTACTTTCCATTATCACCACAGGCTGGGGATCAAGGTTTGATGCACGGGCTTTGGGGGGACACTGAAAATCCAAGGATATCAGATCACTACACATTGTATATATGTATCATATTATCACACTGTAACCCATTGATGTGTACAATTACTGGCCAACTTTTGAAGAAGTCATATACCGTAGTATTTTTTCTTTTTCAAGATAGGGTCTCCCTATGTGTTTCAGGCAGTCCTTGAACTCACTAGGTAGCCCATGCTGGCCTCAAACTCATGGCAATTCTCCTGCTTCAGCCTCCTGAGTGCTGGGATTATGGGCATGTGCCACCAGGCCCAGTTTATAGTGATGTTCACAATGGTATTAACTGATATTTTTAAACATCAGAGATGTGAAAAAACATGCATGTTTAGTGGTTAGCAATGGCGAAGTACATTACATAAGAATGATGGAATATTATATAGTGATTAAAATGATAAATGCAGTGGTTATGCCATAACCCTGAAAGAAAAAGAAGCACAACACTAGTCTATGTGCATTATGATCCAGCTGTGTGAAATCTACATGCATGCATCAATATAGATTGTCATGGACTTCACCGCTATCAGACAGATGCACACTTAAGGTGGTATGAGGATGGGTGGTGAGCTTGTATTTTCTTTATTACAATTTCACCTTTATGATGTTTTAAAGTTCATGCAATGGCTGATGATAAAAGTCCTACTTGATTCCTTTCACTAACGCTGTCCATCTACAGCTGGCTGTGTCTCTTCAGCGACTGCTCCAGTGAGCAGACCCAGCACCCAGCCTGCAGCACTGGCTAATCAACAAGTCTCATGTAAAGAGTAACCTGCCAGAGAATTTAGCCTGAAATAAGTACATCTCATCGGCATTGGAGAATGAAGGGCCAGGAGAAAAAAAGGAAATAGGATTGTGTTGTATATGATGTACGCTGGGATATAAGCTGGGAGGGAAGCTTAGAGACATTCGTGCTCTCTCTAGAAGAACTGCAGATTGTATAATTTTCCCATCCCTAAATTCTTTTTGCAGATTAACTCTGCTCATGTGTTGCTCATATATAGCCTTTTTTGTTCGGTGATAGAAGCAGACATTTTAAATGATGATTAAATGTCTATAAATGACACATCAGGATCCAAAAATTCAGTGTTAATCAGAGCTGTTAAGGAAAGCATTTCAAAATCCCTTTTCACACAAACACCTCATCAGCAGCGAAATGAACATGACCGATCTGGCCCCGTGACACTCAAAGCAAAGACTCGCCTGCGGAAGTCGTCTCTGAGGCATTCCAAGAGCATTACGCACCCCGCACGCACCCCCAAGCACGAAAGCGTTTAGGCAGACAGCAGGTCAACCACGTTCTCGCAAAGCATCTTGTGCTGGAAAACACTATCTCGAAGCTCTCAGAAAAGCCTAAAAATTGAGCTTTCACCCTCAGATAACACTCGGTTTCTGTAGAACATCAAATTCCTACAGAGAGAAAGAGGAATGCTTACAACTCACCCACAGCATTGGAAACACTGAAATTCCTGGGCAAAGGCAGGACGTGCCAATATTTAACTAACTTCCGGGTGTGTCTATTCATCATTCATGAGAATGAGGCACTGATCCTGTGTCACTTACAGAACCATGCGAACTCAGCCTCCAGGTACAGCTCTGTGCTCTGGGTGCACCCCCTGTGAAGCTCAGGTTGAAGTTACCTCTTTGTGTGATTAGTCAGGGTCCCAAGATGAATATCCCATTCATTGCTGCTTTGTGACCACTAAAGTCTCAAAGTCCTAACTTACCACTGGACAGACTTAATGGTCTTGACACATCTCCGTGGTTGACAGGAAGACTGCTGTCCTCAACTGAGAAAAAGAACTATTCCTAACAGAGTAAAGAGCCAAGGATCCAACATACACCTGCTTTCGAGATGGGTATGGAGGGAAACTACAGATACATCCTTTGAAAGGCTATAAGAATGGGAAGCTTGTGTTTGTCTGACTCCTCCAAGAATCAGAATTCAAATCAGATTAGAAGCGACAGAATTGTCTGGGGTAAGACTTGAGAGAACCATCAGACGATTGTGTAAATATGACCCCAAGTGAAGGAGAGAGGAAGGAAGGCTGTGCAGAGGTTTGCTGGGTTACGCTGAGTCCAAACACAGCTCAGCAAGGCCACTGATGAACGGCAAAGTCACAGGCAGCTGTGAGAAGCATCTTGTCTTGGAGGAAGAGGCCACCTACTGCCCCAGTCTGGCTGCCCTGTCAATGCTGGGCACAGATAGTGGGCCTCAGAGCACAGCCACGGTTCCTTGGTCAACCACATGCCCCAAAGTGGGAGGTCTGTGAGGCATAGTCTTGTGGTCACTATTAAAAGTCAAATCAAAATACCATTAGTACTGAGAGTTGTTTGTGGTTAAGATACATATTCAGTGTACGATGGAGGTCTATCAAAAATGAAAGCAAAAACCAGAACGGTGTTTTGGAAAAGCAGAGAAGTGGTAGGATCCATTTCTTACCTTAACTAGGAGCATAGGCCCACAACATGCTGACCTGACCCATGAAAACAAAATCAAATTGACACTCGCCAGCTCCTTCAGGACAGAAGTCAGACAGACAGACTAATACGGACAACAGCTACAGTTCGCACTTCAGCCTCAACACATGAAGGTTGGATTTTAGCCGGTGTAGAATTTTAGAATATTTCCCCCAAGAACAATTTGTCTGTGGACTACAATGCTTTGCTTGGAGTGTGAGTAAATTTGTGCCAAAGTCTTGGCTATCTGCTGATTTTAAAATAATACTCCACTGATAAAAAATAGGCCAAAGTAGCTAGCTGAGGCTGATCAGTAAGATCATATGAAACATATAGAAAACAAAACAAAACAAAACAAAACCACAAATGATAACTTACTACCTTGGATATTCTAAGTAGTGGGGAAAAGATTGTTTAGTAAACTTACTGGAACAATTGGTAGCCATCTGGAAAAACACAGGCTTCAATTCTTACCTCATAGGTTACATTTGAATCATTAGGAAGAGCTAAAAATTTAAATGTAAAAAACAAAAGTAATGATGGGAGGATTTTAAACCCTCCTTTTAGAGGGAAAGGACTTTCAAAATACAGGGCAGAACCCAGAAAAAAATAGAAAACTCATGAAAACTAGAAAAATAAAATTAATTCAAAGAAGTAGTCTATGCATGGGAAAAACACCTTAAGTAAAAGCATTACAGAAGTGTAAGTGAAGTTTTGCAATGCACATTGCAAAGATCCAATTTCCCTAAAATATAAAGCTATTCTACAAATCAGTAAGAAAGGCCACTAACCCAAAAGAAAAATGGGCTAAGGAGATGAATTGGTATGAAAAAAATAGAGACTTTTTAACAACTAAAAAGAGTTCAACTTTGTACATAAGAAAAAGTGCAAATTAAATTATCCTAAAAAAAATAGTTTTTCTGCCTGTTATACTGGTAGAGATCAATAATATGCTGCCTTAGTGTGGTTTTTCTGAGAAGCAGCCACCAAGATGGGATTAAACACACAAGAGATAGATTAGAGCTGAGCATGATGAGGCACACCTGTAGTCCCAGCACTCTGGGAGGCCAAGGCAGGAAGATCATAAGTTCAAGTATTGCCCCA